>OY982563.1:7855013-7951724 GCA_963859945.1 Euplagia quadripunctaria | reverse complement strand
CTACTTAACATTTTTGTATGTCAAGGATTAATGAGAAAGAAATTAAGTCAAAATTAAAGACGTTAGTACATTTTCGACACTTATAACCTGTATAACTTCCAAAACCTGAACCTTGCCCCACTATAAACAACTTTTTGCGCATCCAAGTCCGAAGATGTCCGCTCTATCTCAACTTACATCATCGTACAAAAATTATAACTTTCTAGTAATACCAACCCCTGTCTAGAAAGGGTTCGACCCGTACCGTTGATGTCAGTATTATGTTCTTAATGCCTTCAAGACTTGGGTTTTTAGCAAAAATATTGGGACCATATCTGGAGGTACCTGTTTAAGCAGGATTTGCCCTGAGCCACACATATAACTAGGATTTTAACCTAAACTATGCTCGATCGGGGATAGAGAGCTAGTTTATGGGCCTAACGCTATTTAGGAATTATATGCATTTGCATGTGAGGGAATAGATTAACTGCATATAATCGGATGTCTAGTCCTTACCTTGATAAAGTTAAAAAAAAAAGATTGGAAAATGCTTTTTGTTTGGGAGTTAACTCCCTTACTTACACAGATTTTTTACTTGGGAGGTACTTGCTATAATATGATTTTATATAGAACCATGTTACTATTAACCAAATTGAGAAACATTTTGTTTATAAGCGAACGTTTCTGAAATAACTTGAACACAGGGCAAAATACTAGAGTTCACATGTGTATACCACCATTACACCATTACAATCTACAACACGGACTTCTTGATGTAAATAGGTTTTAGGCTAAGTGACACACTTTATTTTACAGAAAACCTCTATATTTTTAGTGATTAATTTAATAAACAAAGATACAATTCGCTCTTTGGCACTTCCAGTATTACGTAAAATCCCTCTCATTTTATTTGTAGTTACGCAGTGTTGCCACACACCCTATTTAGTTACAATTTTTTTGGAAAAACATTTAGTACTTAGATTAGGTTACACAAAATTGTAATATCAACAGGACTGTCCGGTCATAGCTGTCGTAACATACTAAAAACACAAAAATATAGAACATAATTCAGTTAAAAACATACTCACGGGCCTGTTCGGTCGTGCAACTGAACATATTTCTGCCCCACTTCAAGAATTCGACCTTCTACTACTAATTGTGTGTCTTCAGCAGTTAGCGGATACTCCATATCTTCTCTTAATTCTGCTTCCGGTGCGGACTCTTTCCACAGACCGAGCGATTTCAGCATGAACCTTGAATATTAAATGTTGTAAATTTAGCAATATTCCCTACTCAAACAAGACTACTTCGACTACCTTAGGAGAAGTAGGGTTCTTGGACTTCTAATAAGGAAAGTTACTCAATAGTTGGCTAAAAAGTTTTTAATTTGAGTCAACAAAATTTTACAGTAGAGTTATCAAATTAATTATTATTTCTTTTAACATGTTATCATGTTCATCAGCTATGAGAAGTTGTAGTTGTTTGTTTTTACCTGTGTAAAAAGATTATAAGTAACAATAATAGATCATAGAGTGCGTAGTTGAATTTCCTCTCGATACCAATAATGCGGGGAGCTGTGAAAGGCATATTGGCCGGTATCGCCTTCTGATTCCAAGGTAGTATCTCAAACTGGAACATACTCTTTATGAGCACGATGACCTGTAAACACGATAAACATGATTTTTTTTGATGACGCAGACGCCCTTAACAAATGCTGATCAAATCAAAAACAATTTTGAAATCACTGAAGCTGAAATCTCTTTCAATGATTTAAGTAAGTGTTCTCTTTTCAAATACACCCTGTATTATTATGGTAATAAGTATATCAAGTTATAAAAAATATCATTAATAAGTCATGTGTGTGGTCACACATAACTTGTTAATGATATTAGTAATAGTAATTTATTGCATAAAGTTAACCATACAATAAGTAGAAAGACACTCAGTTACTTAATTTAACAATAAAAGTATTAGGTAGTATGGAGGTTAATTATATGAGTCCCCTGATCCTCAAATTAGGATTTCCTGTTTTTTGAGAATCAGTATATTATATAAAGAGGGGGCTATTTTTGTTGGTTTCGCTGATATTTCCTGCCCATTTTTATGTTTTATTAATGTTTTAAAGTTAAAAAATTAAACAAAAGCCTTAAATCCGGTGAAATTTAAATAATTTACATTTTGAGGTCTTCAATATACAATACAATATATCTACTCAAACGTTAGGCAGAACCTATACTTACTTCAGTGTACGCAATCAGGGTGACCCAGAAAGTCTTAGTAGGTCGTGGAACGGAGAGTGTTCCCCACATAAACACCATCAAAGGTAAGGGAATTGATAAAATAGTCGCCGATTGTATCTATAAAAAAAACATTTTTATTGTGGTGTTTATGGTAGTTGTTGTTACGGAAGCCACTACAATAATATAATTACTAAGTGAATAATATTCATTTTACTATATACATATAGAAGTTAACAGTATTATTCACGTTTTAAACATATAGAGATAATAAAAGTTTAGGGTAGATTTATAAATAAAAATATTAATTAAAAAATCGACTACATCAAGTAGTTTTACATCTAAAACTATTGGTGTCTGAAGTGCAGTTAAGTTTACACAGAGTAATGTAAATCTATTTTTAACATTGTAAATGTCTTTATTCATACAGAAGAGGTATATTACCTGATTAATAAACACCATGATATAGCATACAATGTCGGTATGCGCCAAAATCGTATACCACAGGGCGCTTACAAAATGTACTATTGCGTTTCGTTCCTGTTTGAACATAGAGTCATCTTGTTCTTCCAGTGTAGTCAAGTCCTTGCTAAAAACCATTAGAACGCTTTTAGAATTCAAATAAACTTTTTGACGGCACGTCAATTAAATTGTTAGTGGATAACAAATTATTACTTATGATACAATAAATTACAAAACAGTGAAGATTAAAACATGGTACAGTTTGAAGAATTTTACACATTAGATATAAATCTAATTAAAAGGTAAAAGTTTTAGAGGATAAAATCGTCGCCTTCTCTAAACGTCGATTAATCGAGAAATAATAATAAAATAATAAAAACACAAAATATTAATAATAAACGAAGCAAATACAAAAATATTTAAAAGCACCGACCACTAGTAGCTTCAATCAATAGACAGACATTTAATATTACATCATTGACAAATTAGTTGGGATTCGCTTGTCACTTGTCGCTTATGTTTGTTTTATTTTCTGTAACAAGCGCTTCTCACTAGTTCATCATGGTCACAATCACAGAATTGAGAATAAGTAAGACATGCGATGTGGGCAGGGCACGGGCGCCAAAGTTAACGCTCAGAACTAATAGAATTTTCGTACTCGCGTATATAATTTCGCTGGGGACGTAGCTGGATAAAAAAACAATAATTATGCCGAGTTGCGCGGTAATGATGTATCGAAAAAGAAGTTAGGACTGTAGTGTGTCCAAAGTAACTACATCATTTATTTTGGACACGTATTATGTAATTTAAGAGAAAAAACCGTTATGATCTAATCTATTAAAACATGCGTATCATATTTGAGTCGTAACTGTATGAACTACGAGAGCACGCAATGAACTACATTGCTTACAGGAATATTGCTATGCATTTTGCTCCAGAATATTTACTAAATGTTGGGATGCACACTCGTTAACTCTCTATTGACGTAGCACTGTCTCGGACGTAAGGGATGGCAAGTATGTATAAAAAACGCTACCTTATACTGATCAGTATAAGGTAGCGTTTCGTATACATGCGTAAGGGTATATTTATTATAATTATAAATGGCGTTTAATAAATCCTCTGTGACGAATTAGTTGTGTATGTGTGAAAAATAATGGTTATCGTCTAAGCGATGGCATTATTATGGTAATGATATTTCGAAATACATATTCTCAGTTCAGTAGACCAAATCCTCGCACGCATTCATATAAACACACACTAACATTGTTCCGTATACTGTACTGTGTTGGACCTTATTGCGAATTTTGCCTGTAACTGTAAAATGTGTTTACAATAAATTTATCTTACGTCACTGATATAAATTTTTGAGGAGCCGTCCTGATAGGTAACAATATAATTTGAAGACTTCGGGATTACATTATGGAACATAAGTGTATTGTATAACCTATAGCAAAAGCTGCGATGTATGGTAAATGTAAGTGATAAAAGAAAAAATTAAGTCTTATATTTAAAGAGACCACAAAAATTTAAAATTTTAAAAATATACAATTAAAGCCCATATAGCAAGCGCCGAAAATATTTAACGTAACTTGTACTGTGCGCACAGTACAAGTATACGTTTGAATGTGTGATTCCACCTCTCGGTACTCTGCAAACTAAACGCGCTCTCATGTTCAGACGTGTCATCATCCTCGTTAGCGTGGCGTGTCGTGGTCGCTGACAGCGACGACGGCGTGCGGCGACGAGGCGGCGGCGACGCGTCGAGTCCCCGCTCCATACTCGGCGCCAGTATGCGAATTTCCGGAACGCTTATCTCACTTAACTTACGGCTGGAAACACCCCGGACATCGACATTTACTTTGATGTTCATATACAAACAGTGACAGTGTACTGTATGTGTTCCTTGAGTAATTTTTATACTTAAGTCAATTTGATTGAGGAGATAAGCAAAAAGATATACTTTATTTTAAGTATACATATTGACTTTTTTATTGAACCCGGTTGATATTTTTTATAGGTACGTTGGTGTTATTTAATTTCCAGCCATAAGTAGAGTAACTTGTGCAGTCAATTTCGATATTAATAACTTTAAAAATCAGTTACTACATATTCAAAAATTTCAAGATTCTATTTTTTTATTTAGATGTAATTTTTTTTTAAAAACAACACTAATTTTAAATGTTTACTTAACATATTTTTTTCGTTAACTATTCGGTTCTAAATTCTACTAAGCTCTTAGCACTATTTGAACGGAGTCAATAATACAAACCCCATCTCTACTGTCGGCGCGAGTAGATTTTTGTCAATAGAATCCGACTCGTCCGCTCTAGGCAGCATGCAAACAAAACACTACTTACTAATCAGCACTATGGATAAAACTATGTCAATACATTTTTAAGAAGAAAGCGTTGTTTAACATACAAGTCTTGTAAACTTTGTTTTAAATAAATGAAAATTTCCCTGGTCGTACAACAAACAATGGTGATTTATAGTAATAATTCAAAACAGATGTTTATCAGTATAAGAATGTTGTTAATATTATTAATAATTTATACGCCGTTGCCTCGCCAATGTACTGACCGTTTATTAAAAATGTGCTGCCCGTATTTTAGATGACCGACAATGGATTAAACAACGCTTAGATTCATGGTGTATTGTAGAATAAGACTACTATACAAAATAATGTAGAACTAAACTATACATGCATTAAAGATGAGCGCTTCTAGTGCTACAAGCTCCACTAAAGTCATCCATGTATACAAATGTGAAGTCAATTAAATTAATGGAAACAATAACGGTATATGACTACCATAAGCTCCCGGTCGTTAATATTTTTTTATTATAACACTTTTATCCCATCCCAAAGTATTGAACAACCATACGACCGCACCTAAAGAAAAGCGTTCTTCGTAGCCTATGTGCGATTGCCGATTGCTACACCAGGAATGTGACGCACCCGTATTGTCGACCTTGTGGGAGGCTTTTTATACTCTTTTTAAACTATTCCTTGATTTAGTTATTACTTGAGTGCCAGTAATTCAAACCGAGAGATTTCTTTTTTAATACAATCACCAGTATATATTATATGTCACATGTCATTCATCTAACTTCATAACGTTAGGATGAGAAAGTCAAAAAATATTCATCTTTAAAATGATATGAGGAGCTATTATTTCTTAAGATGGCCGGTCATCCAGAGCTTGCACTCTGTTTGATAACTCCCATAAGCGCAGGACCTAAGGATATCCATTGTCGGATGTACACCAGAGATAGCCTGAAATACCTTCCGTTTTTTATTATAGAGTTCATTTGACAAGAGAAAGAGGAACCTCAAAACTCGGACGCAGAACCCCCTAGTAAGTTTTAAAGCAAAATTAGCACTTTGTTGTAAAGAAGTGTAGAGGTGAAACGCGATTTTTTTCAGCAGAAGTTTTCTTATTTTTGGTAGTTATATACTTTAATATTATTATATATTATACACATGATGGGATCAGTGTGTTCACTGTTTAGAATAAAGAAGAATACGAAATACCACTTACTGATGTGTTGAATGTGCCATGAGTGTTTCTGGTAGAGGTTCCCATATCATCTGAGAGCCTTCTCGAAGACCAATACCGAAGCCTTCTTTCTCCTGGTACCGAAATAATGAATTTAATTAACCATTTATCATATTGTTCGTTTATTCATATATTAAGTTAAAATGCAGGACTTTTTCGTTCGGTATCATCAAAATATGTAATGGTGATTGGTGCTATAATATAAAACGGGCACATGTAATACATATAAAGCATGACATAGAGCAGAGCGAGATATGACTCGACACTATGGACATTAGATTTGGAGACAAATTTCCCGAACTTTGCCCTTTTTTGGGTACCTAAATGTAAAGGTTTTAAATATTCGTTAACCAACATACCTTTAGTATTTTCTTCTCTATAGAGAGTGTCCGGGAAACGTATCGATAATCTCTTGAGAATTTCATGAGGTGTCGAGTAAGAGACACCAAGATGCTCGATATGAATGCCCACGCAGTTTCTCCGTATCGTTTTATTTTATCAACAATAGTTTCTTGAGCTACGTAAAAATAAAATAAAAATATTATACAATATTGGGACTACCAACTGCCAACGTCGATACTTAAAAAAGTGTTTATAAATAGTCGTTGTTTGCCCTAGCTGTATATGATTTATTAAAAGTTAATAAAATCAACTATTGTACTCGTATATTATGTAGTTGACGATATAGCGGAAGTGTGAATCAAGAAAGAAATGGTGAGAAAGAAAACCAGGTGTTCAGAGATACTAACCAGGTGCTAAATCTTCTTGATCTGATGGAACTTCACCCCGTTCTGAGAATTGCGCATCGGCCTCTTGAACTTCTTTCTGATCTTCCTCCTTATGATGCTAAATATTACAACTTACTTTAGTCAGATTAAACAAGCGAATAGTAAAAATAAATAGATGAATATCACATTAGACTTTTTTATTAAATTTCAATACTAGCCAAATGCCAAACAAACTAATAGAAAAAAACCATAATACGAAATAAAAGTAAAACTTTGCTAAAATTTCAAAACCAATTTTATGGGATGGTGAGAAGTCATGTAATACGCAAAAAAAAAACAAATATAAGCCGAACTTTACGGACTAACATACACAGCATGCAATAAGCTCAAACAAAATTACAAGCCAGTATTAAAAAAACACGACCCAATACTTTACCTTGAAATCCGTGAAACCTTTTGCATTTTTACATTTATTCCTTGCCTTAGGTATATGAATATTGTAAATATCTTAAAAGTGTTAAAAGTCACATGTCTTCTGGGTGTTTTAATTAAATCGGGTAATCGAGAATACTTAACATTTTAACTAGTGTAACACTTGAAAGTTAAGATTTTTTATTTACTTCAAAATAGAGATTCTCAATTCATCAAGAGTTCGTTAATATTTTAAAAATACCTCAACTGGGCCATTCTATACCGGGCCTATAAAATTAATTAATTAAAAAAAAACACTTACTTGTAAAGGAGGCGAACAGCTAAATAAAATTTCATATAGGGACATAATGTAAACCCGTTAAAGGCTCTCTAGGCGTATCTCTTCATTTTTAAAGTTCCTAATGATTAGTACCTACTTTGCGGAAAGTGGTGTTTCGTGTGTGGTGTGTGGTGTGTGGTGTGGGGTGTGAGGTGTGAGGTGTGAGGCAGGATTACCTCGCGCGTGTCGGAGTGCGGAAGGTCGCCGACGGAGAGATGTCGCGAACGCGACGAGCGCACGCTGGGCGCGGAGGCGCGGCGGAGCGACACGGCGCGACGCAAGTCCGTCCTGACCGCATCGGCTAGCAACTGCTCCCACGCGACACATTTGTAAGCTTACGACCACTCATATACGGTACACATCGCTTTTGAATACTTATTAAGTAACACACTTCTGTGCCAAAAGTAGGTAAAAACATATGTAAAGAGTTTTAAAAAGAATACAAACAAGAAGGATAGCGGGTCGCACGAGAAAAAATTATCACAATGTGAGTATTGTACCAAGATCAAGGAAAATTGCTAGACAAAAGTTTAGTTAGTTAGAGAAGTTTAGAGAAATCCGGAGGTATCTACGTATGATGTACACATCACACACTTCAAATGTATCTCGTCGAAATGTTCAGAGGCTTACAAAGTTTTGATCTTTATACAAGTGTAGCCAAAAAAAAAGAGCTGTTTACAAAATTTCAAAAAAGTTCACAAGAAATGACATCTAAGAATTTTCGTGTTTACTCTGGAATTCTCGAAGACCGACTTTTGTAACAATAGGGTGGCATCAGTGTTTTGTTTTGGAACAAAACAGTTTACGTTTGGTGTTCTGTAAAAGTAAAATCAATGCCGAATTTTACTTGGCAATTATATAATATACTACTTGGCAAAAATTACAGGGCAAGTATTTATTTTTAAGATTCTAATGAAACCAGGAATAGCCCTTTCGTTAGGGGAGGGGAACGATTACACATATTCGCATGATAATATTATATTTGCAAGGGAAGAACAACAGTTTTTTTTTAATATTTACCAGGTATAATACTTTGGATTGAGTGGAAGATTTCACCTTCTAAAAGACTTAAAATGCAAAGAAAGATATGACCGGTTTTCAGAGTCATTATGTACGTAGATTTGCATAGTTGTACATGGTATATAAAGCGAATGAATGACAATCGATGTATCGATGTATTGAAATCTACTGAAACAATTTTTCCACCCTTAGAATATAGAAAAAACGTAAAAAAACACTAACACTGCCTCCGCTTGGAACGACCGATGAAGTTGATGGGCAATAAAGATTTTGAGAAAACTTTGTAAACAGAATATTTTAATACTCAAAAAAGACTTACACGTGTAGCGATTTGAGTGGCGTAATAGTGCAATTATTACCAGTGTTGGAGTTAGTCACCTTAAAGCTGATTTGGCATGTGTGTATTAAAAATATTGTTCCTACATGAATACCGAATAGGACAGCTTAACATGCCGATTCTTGAAATTAAATACTCTGAGGAAGCGCACATGCTGGAACACCCAAGACGCACTATAGTAATAATATCAATTGACCAATTTATATAATATATATGTCTAATGTAAATTACTCATGCTAACTACCAAGGTACCAAAATACAACACCATAGTGAATCATTGTCTGCCTCAGTATGTCATTATTATTTTCATTTAAATTTGGTGTTCGCATAGTTATGCAATTTGAGCGTGGCATTTTCGACGCTACAAAATATCAAAAAGTCTCATTATAAGCACTTGTTCGTGCATTGTGATATTATGACAAATAAGCAGGAATACTGATGACAATGTTCCCGTACACATCACCGAGAAACCACAAACCAACACCCACAAGTCCCACATAGATATTTATAAATTAATCAGCAAGATTGTGTTAACTAAAACTAAAGATATTATTCTATATAATTTACTAGTAGGTACTATTAGAGGTGATGGTATTTACTACTAGGAGTGGTAACGTAGACAGTTAAAATAAATATTGAATATGTACCATATCTTTAATACATTGAGTTTTCATGTTAGTTAAGAAATCTTTAATGAGATGATTTTGTATAAGCTCTCAATCAAAAATTTTAAAAAGGAAATATCGGTTCCTATAGAGTTATTCTAAGGGTTGAACTTTTTGAAACAGTTCAAGAAGTATCGAAAAAATGTAGTCTGTTTTGTAACGTGAAAACTCAAGGGTATAGATAATCTTGCCGATTAATTTTATACAGGGTTTAATAACGTAATGTGACTTACCTTGCCGAAGCCCATTTGTTTTCCAGGCACTTCTTCATCTGAACTTGAATCATCATCTTTAATTTGAATCTCAGTATCGTCAAATTCGTCAAACATGTAGTAGTCACCAGATCGAACCGCTGTAATGTACGGAGTAATGTATCAGAAATTTGAATTCCAGTTTTAAATAAGCGTAACCGAAAAATCTTTACTTTTTGCATCTTTCACTTCCAGTTACAAATTTTTCGCAAGACTTGCAAGACACGAATAAAAATGTTGAGCAAATTATGACTATCGTATTTTGAAGCAACGACATTTACTTCTAATATAAAATTTTATAAAGATTGTTTTTAAATATTATATTTATCTTCGTAGATGAGGTTTTAGAAAAATAATATTAATTTTTCATAATTTTCAGTTACGCCTATTTCTAGATTTTGCAACAAGCATTTTACATTCATTTGGCAAGCTGTGGTCCCTTTGTTTATCATGTTGATAAAGTAAGTTTGTTAAAAAAATAAATATCCATCTATTAGATGTAATTAATAGTAACTAATAAAAAAATACTAGAATAAACTAAAAGATAATCTGTTTAGACTATTTTGTAAAGTGAAAACGTGAGTGAAATTAATTTAGACAAGATTTACACATGGAAAACTGTATTTGGCAATTAATTATACAAACACACACACACACAGGCCAGTCCACATCAGAGGTTCTAGAATTGAGTTGTAAATAAGCTTGGTAGATAAAGCCAACATAAACCAATTGCATATTAGTTGGGGTTTACGGTTTTACTCACGTGTATATTTCGGGGATGCCCGACTAGTTTCGGACCCGACGGGGACCCTTTATCAAGTCGGGTCCGAAACTAGTCGGGCATCCCCGAAATATACACGTGAGTAAAACCGCAAAACCCAACTAATATGAATACCACTCACGAAAGTTTTTATTCAAGCATAAACCAATTGCATTTTTAGTAGCCAATTTTCAAGTGTAGTTTTTTTAATAAATTATTGTAAATTTTATTACGTCGAACCGGAAATTTTAATAAGCATATTAAAGATATGAAAAATTATGTTTTCGTGTTGTTTCTTTAAATACACAGACAGGAGTGAATCCAACGATTATGACCGGGGTGTAGGTAGTGTGACTTATAAACGAGTATCAATCATTACAAATTTCAGAAGAATAACGATGACTCCTCGACGGCGATAATGTAAACAAATACTTTCAAATGTAAAATAAACATATTTATGTAAAATAATTTATATTTATAAAGTTATGGTATAATGAAGTAACTTAACTCAGTTAATGTACAATCAGTATGTTGAGCAGTTAGGCTTTGAATTATACTACCTACTAATCTCAAATAGAAATAATTGAGTTCTGTATCTATTTGTTGATCGTAAGGTGTTCAAATCGCAATATCTTTCTCTTTCTTTCTAGCTTATTTTGTATTTCTTATTTCAGTTAAAGACATGATTTAAAATACAATAATGACAAAATGTTGAATAAAAAACACGTTATGTTTCTCTAAAATTCTTACAGTGTATTAATGAAATACAGCTCACTCACTACCAGAATTACATGTAAAATAAAACTCCTTATGCGTGACAGCAACGTTGAAAAATAGAACTCAACTCTAGAACTCTTACTGTTTTCTGTTTCCAGAATCGTGCACAAGGCTATATAAATGGAGAATTTAAGCATAGCAGTTATCATGCAGACATTTGACTATGGCATACACAGGCGCGAACACAATTAAAGCCGACGGATTCGGCGCATTCTGTCTTAGATTTTGTATTTACAACATTAAGGTTTATAGATAATGTACAATTCGAATTGACACAAGTAAGACAGTCCCCGCCACTGCGATGAATTTTGCCTAAATACCATCACCGACAAGCTGAGAAAGGGTTAGTAACTCAATATAGTTAGTATTCTAATGAGCCTTGTTATAGAACTTTACCCCTTTGATGAGTCGTCGGCGGCCTATAATATGTCGGTCTGCCCCACACTACAAGAGAAAAGCATTACTAAACACCAGCTCGCAAACCATTACAATGATTAATCAGGGAACTCACAATTTGGAAGTATGTATTAATATCGAAACTTGCGTTGTTATGTACCATATTCGTCAGGAAATCATTAATGAAGCAACATTTTATTATATTTAGTAGACACAGAGGACGTCACAATTGATCAAGTTTTATAACCATCCTGGTAACGGATTACAGCTGTACAATATACACTTTATGGTCATATTTAATTTAACGATAGTCAAATGATTATAGAAGGAAGTTGTGTTTGTAAATATGTGTCATCATTCTATGGTAAAATAGTTTTCCTTGAAGTTTAAAAGACCAGCATATAGTGACAGTATAAAAGGATAAGCACTTCCAACACCCGCCCGTGATACAGGTGTCTTTACCTTCGTGTCTCTTTGCGAATACTCGGCGCCTATTCACAACGTGTGACCCAAATCCTATACGAAAGGGAAAATGTATAAAATAAAGGTGAAATCATTCACGACAATCTGAAATATGCTTTACATTATGTACACTGTGAAACACACTGTGTATATTCAATTACGCTCACAAATAAAATGAGGTCGACAGCGCAAGTTGTAAGTACATACAGTATGTTGTAATGTTAAGTACGCGAGCTAAATTCCTAACAACGCTTGTAAAACAGTGAAT
The DNA here is from genome assembly GCA_963859945.1 of Euplagia quadripunctaria. Taxonomy (NCBI): domain Eukaryota; kingdom Metazoa; phylum Arthropoda; class Insecta; order Lepidoptera; family Erebidae; genus Euplagia; species Euplagia quadripunctaria. Next base: position 7,939,071 of record OY982563.1, on the reverse strand, counting down.
AGATTTTCCGAGGGTCTCAATATAAAATAACAAACCCATTGTCCACGAAACGCGAAAACCTTGCGGTGTCTACCTCTATGTACAGCGCTGTGAGTCAATAACGAACAGACGTCCGAAGGAGAAAATTACATGTATGATGAGAGTTCGGCTCGGCACGGCTCGAATATGATATGATTGATGTTCGCGTCGTTCGCTGCAGCACACTGGGGCTAGTAACAGTATGCCGTCGACGAATAGGGGGTGGAGAGAACACTGGATATGAGTCAGGAGTAGTAGCACGTTGGAGTAACTCCGATGAAGGTGGAGATTCAAAGGATATGCGTCGAGGTTCAAGGTACGCGTCCAACGACACCGTCATGAGTGCTGACGATGGTGACGGTGGGCCTCCAGCGGACGGGGGAGGAGCGGGGAGTGCAGGAAGGACTGGAAGAGGTTGGCCCTTGACTGGAGATGGTGGGGCAGAAGCTTCGCTGAGCGGCGTGTGGAAGCCGCGCGGGGAGACGGGACTGTCAGGTGTGTGATACCCGCGAGAAGTGTCAGAGTCTGCGCGGACCAATGGGACTTGCTCCGATTCGCCAGCCATCGTCTCTTCTTCCTCCTCTACTCCAGAATGCGTAAGAGTAAAATATTCAATAAATATTAATACTTATAAATCGAATTTCTTTGCTTTCAATCATTTATATATTAATAAAACTATGTGAATAACTCCTTGACCATAAAATCTAGTATCAAATTCATACCCATTTTATACTTTGGCTCATAATCATAGGTATTGCATATATTAAGTTTTAATATTATTCTAAAAAAAAAACTATTATACATTTACTATTATACAATACTATTATATAATACTTTTCTAAAAAAAACGTAAACGACTAACTATCAGTCATACTTTGATCACAATTATTTGGTCGGAACAGAGAGCACCGGCCTTGATTAATAGTAAAACAAAAATACATATTTACCTAGGAATTAAGTCACGCAAGTCTCTTTAGGTTGGTTTCCTAAGAAACTTAAATAACTTAAAAGACATTTATGCCCTGTTCAAGATGTCTTATCATTGAGCTAATAACGTTTTTTTTTCAACACTGAAAATATATAATTACCGGCGTCGTGATGTGCGGGCTCATGGTCAGTTTTAGTTAAAGCACCCTGTATCTTTTTTTGATTTGCCTTTATCCTTTCCATTTTTACTTTAATCTTTTCCAAGATCTTCACTTCTTGATTCTCCTGTACGTGCATTTGTTTTTGACGGAGCTCTTCTATCAGTTCTGCACCCCTAAAAATAAAAAAGGAAATAAATAATATTCAAGAATATTTTACTTGAACCTTACTTTTTCTTCAATCCAAGTAGGTATGGTAATTTTTTAATAATTTATAGCATATTGTGTTTTTTTGATGCATTTAACATAGTAAGTGCTTATATTAAGCAAGTATAAAATTACCTGAGCAGTAATGGTATATTCAAAACAGAGAAACTACAATAATCCTATGCTTGGTCTGTTTCTTATCGGATTTATGTAATCTTCAAATGTTATAGCAAACAAATAAAGAGTTGAAATGGGTACACAATGAAGTGTCTGATGAAAAGTTTCCTAATGAAAGATTATCCTGTCCATAATTTCATGACTAGGTTTTTTAATTTTCAGAATTTGGAGTTGAATTACATAAGCTCTGAATACTCAGTCGAAGGAAAAAGGCACCATGTTTATGTCTAAAGAACTGAATCGTGCCGGTATCCTACTTTATATTACCTTGACGCAAGTACCGTAGTAGCTTTGCTTTCGTCAATTACTCTATAGAAGTAGTAGCTGTGGAATAATCGTTGTTGAAGTATAAGGAACGCGAAACAAACTCCATCCCACGCCAAGCCTATGTCTTCTTGGGGAACCGAACAGGCAGCCTCCTGTAAATAAAAATCAGTAAGTTACTCATTTATAAGTATTATTTTAACCCCTGACGCAAATCAAGAAACTGTTTTCTTACCAAAGTTCAAAATTTTAATAATTATTGCATCTAAGTGCATCGCGTAGACTGAAATTGTTAGTATTTTAAAGAGTTTGATAGTAATAATAATAATTATAGTAGGTTACCGAGTTTTTAAACTCTGAATTAATAGATATTGAGACTGCACCAAGGGCTCTGTTCACTATGATCCTCTTCTTGCATTCTCTGGGATATCTATTTAACTTGCTTGTCTATAAAGATACACTGAGTGATCTATTTGGAATGTTTGTTTACATTAATCCACTGGGGGGTTTACTTTAATCAAATAAACATTAAGTGAGCAGATTTTTTGAATTAATTTTAATATTGAACAGGTTGTATGAAACACTTAATTAAATCATTGAAAGAGCATCTCTATTTTTGAAAAAAAAGCTATCCGTTTAAAAGGCATGTCTGTTTGAATTTCCAGATATTATTACCTCCGTTTCTCATAAAAGCAGGTGGAATGTGTAAAGTTGAAGATTTTAAATCGTACATATTTTACAGTCTACAACTGTAAAATATGTACGCACTGTAAGTATTTCTGCAATACTTTAAATACTCCTTTAATTATAACATTGAAGTTCAACACAGATGTTGTAAACTCTATAATATAATTTTTTTAACAAGATAATGTGCGTCAGGGGCTTCTGTTTCTACTCTAAAGCCCTTTTCAGAAGTATATTGAGAAAAAAGGATGCCGTCTAGGATATGGATAATTAATTGTCAGTAAATGAATTGATATCAATGTGGCAGATGGTAGGCATTTCTACGTACTCGGTGGGATATCAAAAAAATACACCATCGCGTCAGCTACTGCTCTTGATTACTAAGTGAAACTTAAAGAGGACATTCACTAAAATTCAGGAATCAATTACATACAATGTAGACTAGATATCGAATTGTTTCGAACAGAAGCTCCGCAAATCTATGCAGCGATTAATTGTGACCACTTTTGATAATGTTCCCAAAACAAACGAAATTAAAATTAGAACAACGAATATTTTATAATTTTAGACAATGTACTCCTAAGTGCTTTATGTAATAAACAAACGTAGTGGTACTAGTGACCAAACGGAGAAGAAAGTCATATAAATTTTGGGGAAAAAATATATTAGAAAGTGATATTGACAATATTCGCTTTATAATTTTACGCAGTTTTCGCTAATATGATTAGTTTCTTAAGCAAGCTTGTAAAATAGTAAAACAACTACGTGATTGAAAAGTCAAATGATTGCAACCTACATAAAGACGCTGACAGTCTTAAAAGCGTGCTGTGTAAAGGTACAAACTTTGATTATATATTTGTCTAGATGACGTATTCGGCCGTACAGAACGGTGCTAATAAAGTCTACTATATTTCGTAGAGTCGCGTGTGACAGACGTCAATTTCATTTGAATATCTAAGCGGCGACGTGCTTGCGAAAAACAATTAATCATGCCGGTTTGTGTGCTATTAAATTGTGTTAAAACTATGCTAGAAAACCTTATAAAAACACTAAGATTACTTTTCTTCGGTAAGTTTTGTTATAATTTACACTATTTTCTCAGATAATACGATACTTCATTACAAAATTTGTAGCTATGACAGATTAGGCGGTGTTGTCAGTTTATTACGGGGTAATTTTACAAAAACTATGGGTAATCATAAACCTCCTGTTTTATATTATTAAAAAAGTCTATCGCTGAAGAAAAGGATACCTAATGATATTGGTGATTTTGACTCAAAGTATTTTAATTATTCATGTTAGATGATACGTCTGTATCATCTAACATCAATAGTTAAAATACTTTAAAGAATAATAATAATAGTATTATAATTATTATTATTTTATTCAAAAATACATCTCATCAATTGAAATGAATCAGTTATTTTCACTAATTCACATTGGTACCTTTGTAATTTGAATTAGACCGATCATTTTTCGTTTCTAACAGATTCAATCACTTACACCTCCTTTTAACAGCCGATTAAATTTTTATTGTTGTTTTTTGTTGATTAATGTGTTTTGTAATAAATTCATTTCCTTTTAAATCGTTAATATATTTAACCTTCATCTTCTTATGACGTAATACAAGAAGGTAAGTAAATAATTTAAGGTAGGCATCCCTAAACACGCACACAGTGACAATTTGTTGACAATATCTACACGGTCGTACTCACACAAAATTTGTAATTGGATCCCGTTTTATTTGTATCATTCGTTAGAGTTACTCTAGCTAGACATGTATATAATCACAGGATACACAATAATTAGGCAAAAATTATTTAATACTTATTATTTTAAGTAAAAAAGCTATCATGGTAGGAAAAAAAGGAGGTTAACTCTACATGGGTCCCCAATTTGGATGGATACCCTAACGGCGGCAACGTATGCCGCTATGACCGTCAAGTTCCTAAGACGACAAAACACGGTCTTCTAAGTACAGATTCTTGCAATGCGTATTGGGTCCAAGATGTGGCACAACTAGTTCCTCGTTGACAAGTACAAAGAAAACCTTGGGCGGCCGCGCGCAGGGCACGCCATATTGTGGTGGTACACTCGTCGTGGAGGGGTGGTTGCAGAGGCGACATGACGGTCTTTTCTACCAACCGACGAAGACAATCACGGATTTAATTCTGAAATTCTAACTCATCGCTCCGGTAAGGTAAGGAACCGGGGCCATCCATAAGTCAAAATAAAATACGAAACAACTACGTTGATGATTATAATATTTTAAGTTATGATGATTATGATGCTTAAATGAATAAGAATTTATTTGCATAATTAATTGGATTGGAATTAATTAAGAACTGCAAATTGAGAATCACTTAGATTCTCAATTTGCAGTTCTTTAAGCTTCTGTTTAAGAGGACGCCTTAAATTCTCAACTACACATATGAGATTTCATTTATCGGTCTGATCGTGACGTGTTGTCATAACAAGATTATACAATTGTGATATTCAAGTGCGATTGTGATGCACGAAAGTTTCGGCCATGATTAAGTTAAAAAAGTTACTGGGTGCTTGTGAAAAATATTTTATTAAAAGATTTGCTTTTAATGAAATCTTTTTTACAAGCACCCAGTCCATATTTATAAAAAAATAATGAAAAAGTATTCGAGAGTTTGCAGGTGCAGGTAATTTTGTTTTTGGAATAATTTAAGTATTTATAGATTAGTATCTAAGAATAGAGTTATTATATCTTTATTAGAAACCAAAAGTAAATATTGGAATTGGCTTAAAGTGCCCTCTTAAGAGAAAGCATTCCATTTTCAAAGGACAACAAGCTTAAGGATATCAAAATGCGGTTCAAAACGTCAGCCATACAGCTTATTTCTACAAGTGGTTATGTATGATACTAAACCTAAATGAATTCCTAACTACAGATAATTAAATTACATTTAATGATATAAATACAAGACTAATAATTTACACGGGAAGCTCTCCAGCCTTGAAGACCGAACACCTGAAAAAAATAGCTGGGATAGATTCGATGTTAAACGTGCAACACATATTTTGAAAACCTTAGCCGCATGCTGATCCATATTATAAGACCATTAAATCCTACTAATATTATAAACGTGAAAGTTTGTGAGGATGTATGGATGTTTGTTACTCTTTCACGCAAAAACTACTGAACCGATTGCGATGAAACGTGGTATGTAGATAGCTGGAGACCTGGATTAACACATAGGCTATTTTAATCCCGATATTCCCACGGCATCGCGACTTACGCGGGTGAAACCGCGGGTGCAGCTACTGATTTTATAGACGGCTAAATTTTTCATTGCGTTTTGGGTGCTTTTATTCAAGAGATCGTCCTTGCCCCTTTCGTTTCTATTATGAGGTTATTGACGGCCTAGAAACAGAGTAATCTAAAAGGTGATATATTGCCACATATGTTTGTATTTCGTTACATTACATCGACACGGAAAGTCGCTTAAAAGGGGAAACTAGTCGGGCATCCCCGGAATACAAACGTGAGTACGAGGGATGTTGTGCATCCGCATCCGCAATTGCGAAGCTTCCGCACATCGATTTGGACATCTGCATCCGCAATAATCAATGCGGATGTTCTTACAGATGCGGATGTAGTGCAAGCCGCAACAATAAAGAAAGTAGGTGGGGCTAGCGACTGGCGTGTACCGTAAGCAAGTGCTGATTGACCAATAGCAGCGAAGATTTCGGTGACAAGATCCGACGCATTTGTTATTGTGTATTAGGAATGTTGCTGATATCGGCATCCGCATCGATTTGGACATCTGCATCCGCAACCGTATCCACGGATGCGAGCCTTCGAAAAACCGCACCTGCATCCGGGATTTCAAAAATTCTGCATCCGCAACATATATATAAAAACCTACCGATTTGGCTGTTTTTTTTTTGTGAACCATCTAATCATCTGTCGGCGACGCGTCGCCATTTTTTGTATTAAATTAATTTAAATATTTATTTAATAAACAATCATTTTTTTTAAACTGAATATTTCATAAACTATCCTTTTATGCATAGTATCTGTACAAAATAATTTCGATGTTTCACATATGCCAGGCGACCCGCGAAGGCTCACTTTTTTTGTTGTGTTCATAATTTTTAGGACAAGGTTTGATTGGTTCCTGTAGGTAGCACTGCATCCGGGTCGCAGGATTCTTATTTCATTGTTCGATAAAAAAAATGTGTTTGTGGCTCCCTGGATGATTTAGATTCACGATTGGACCTGGAAGGTGGCGCTGCAGCCGGGTTTTAGGATTGTGATTAAATCTTTTACAAAATTATTTTGTGTGTGCTTGAGTGGCTCCCGGGTACTAATTTTCTTTTTCGGTGGAAGCTTTTTTGTCTTATTTGACTTTGGCATATTTAATTTACTGTCGAAAATTGGCAGGGCAATTTCTGTTAGAAGTTGTCGACTTTTAAGAAGTTTTTATTCTAATTAATTCGCTAACCCTAATAAATAATACAAAAGTTAATCTCCAAATTTTATATGGAAAACTTCATTAATCACATTTTGTAGCGGGAAGTGAGATACACTAAAAATATACAAATATGGAAATTATTGTGGCCTAAACATAGTCCTAGGTATATACTACCAGAAATTCGACTATTTATTGTTATTTTAAGCCTGCTACAACTGGTTCTGACCTATAGCACCTGGGATTCATCTATATTTAAATTAATATTTATTGGTATTTACTATTGAAAGGTGTCATGTAGGTACGTTCTTGTTAAACAGCCGCTATTTCGGAAGAGTACCTATTAAGAAGTGTGACAAAGGTTGTGTGTAGTGTTTAATTGCAAAACCTTGACGATAAAACTGCTGACATGTTTTGGTATGTGCAATGTACTTAAATTTTGAAACATATTACCTTGACATATTGCATTTTGAGGAATCGAGCGATGTTTCCTCCAGCAAATTTGTCGACGCATCCGATACCTAGCAATTGTACAAGCCAGCAGGAGTTCTCCTGCATCACCGACGCGAATATACAGCCGGGGATCTGTAATAGTGTCTTCACCACTACTACTGTTACGTTGTAACGAACCAGCCATGACCACCTGGTATCAGGGAAAAGAAAACAAATGTTAGGTCGTAAAGCAATTTTTACTGCTATCGATCGCATATTATAGATATAAAATGTAGTGTAGTGAACCAAATAATAGTTATATCCACTATTTCCGTTGAGGGGCGCACGTCAGTCAGCATTTAGTACAACAGTACCGCGTGAGCCACGGCCGAGAGCAGACGTGTAGCCTACATATCTATTGTAAGTTACGGAGCCAGTGAAGTGGTCATTTAAACGCGAGTTATAATGATACACTTGTAGTGTAGAAACCGGGTATTATATGGTATATTAAATCCATTGAACTTAGATTTTCTAATGTACCTATGAATCAGCTTCATGACATCTCAATTCCATTTTATTAAATTTGTTTTGCAATATATTATTTCACTCACCACTGTAATATGGCTTCTTTAGGCCGTAAGTAGAAGTCAGTTCCTTGCCACAAGAATATGAAAGAACCGATTAGATATCCCATCGAGAATAAGTTAACCCGGTTGGTGCCCGTCATGAACATAATCGCCAATGTCACCCAAAGCATCCCGAGGAACACCATGCGCTTGACAATATCCAACCAAGACCTGTAAATTTATTATAGCGTATTTGTTAAACCACTACCACATAACACAAATAACCTTAAAATGTATAAAAAGGCTAATAACTTATAGGCTAATAACGGCATAGAAATAGTGCGAAAATAAAAATTTGCTGTTTCGTCTGTGGACCTTAAAGGTGTGTAACACTATTTTTGCCATAACCAAAAGAAAACCTGGTTATTTTTCATGACTACTTTCATTGTTACATAATTTCATTTATTCAATCAAATCCAATAGGATTTATGGATGTTGATTATAAAAAAACAATTAGATTTTATAACATCTAATGGTTTTTTTTACAGCTATGAAATACACAAATTACAATATTACTCACCCAACGTAACTGAGAAAATCAGGCACAGGATTCACAAAATTAGGTGTTTCCCAGTCATGGCCGATATCCTCACTGTTGCACCCCCCAGGGTAGGTTTCGCCTTCACGGGCTTCCACATTGAACACTCGCATTTGCCGAGTAGCGAACATTAGTAGGAAGTAATCGAAGATAAGCTTATATGCGTGCGGTGGCTGTTCGGCGTAAGGCAGGAACAACCAGGTGCGAATATGTTTAATTTGCTAAAAGATAATATATATTTTTTAGGTATCCTATATGTATAATTAAGTGGCAAACAACAAACAAGTAGGCGAACCGCTTGGCCGGGAAAATTTGTATGGCATTCGGCGAAGCTGATGTTGATAATTATAAAATATGTTTACATTGCCTTATAAGTATTTCTAAAAGATTTTATTTCGGATAGTTTGGTTTTAAAACAGTAGGATAAGGACGTCAATTGTAATTAAATCTTGTAATTAAACTCATCATCAAGTCGTCTACTTTTACTCATCTACTTTCGAATTGCTGAAAAAAAAATCGATCTTTCGGAACCAATGCCAGGCCAGGTCAGGTCCACTCCACAGTGTAGGTATAAAGCTACAAGTACACGGCAGGGTCGACTTAACGTGCCAAAACTTAGTGGGATGCCGCGCGCCCGCCGGGCCGCACGTTAGTTCAATGCTCCCTCACGAGCTGCATCGCGTCATCCGTTCGTATGTAGACTATCGAGTTATAAGTCTAGGTTTAATTGTTTACAAAAATAGAGTAATAGGCACATAACTTCCTAAGAATTAAATATTCAGATTAATTAATTATTTAAAAAAGACAACCCTAACGTCGCGGTTCAGAACAGATAAGAGTTACGCGATAGAAAGAGAGGCAACTTCTAGGGAATATAACTGTAGGTAGCTGGCGTTGTGCGACCTGAGATGTGACTTTATTGTGTCGGAACAAGAGTAGCTATTTATTCAAATGATTTCGCTGAGTGGGACTTCTGTACCTGTACTATTATGTATTCTGTGATAATACAAAGTGTTTCACGGACTACAATAAAGAATTAGAATCCAGTGTACCACGATCTGAATAAGTTTGAAGTACACAAAATATTTATATTACCTCTGCTTGTCCCTCCCAGGGGTACCTAATACAGAACTGTGGGAGGAATCCAACGGCGAGCATGTACTGTGCAGGCACTAAGAACGTGATACACGCAGTGAACATCGTCCAAATCTTGGCCTGCACGTCTCGCTTGAGTGACACCAGCACTAACAGCCAGATGGCGTAGAGCACCGCGTATACGTCCATACGAGAACCGATCACTCCCATAAGACAAATCATGGTTATCTGTAATAGGATAGGGTATTTGTATTAAACATACAGCATTTATACCATACCTTTAGTTAATGATTGCATATTAAACATTTAAGAATAATCGCACGTACATATGATTATGTACTACTGCCGCTTAATTTCTTATCATTCGTGGTTTGTATTCTATTTTTCGAAGTGAAAACTTCTTTAGCGGCGTTGTGCACTTTTTGGGATGGGCAAAAAATGTTAAACTCGCGTCAGGACACGTGACCTGGTCGAAAATTCGTGAGACGGAGCCGAGTTTCTTATATTTAAAAAAATATAACATTCGAAATTCAAACATTTATGAGCGGCCAGGAGCGCAGAACTTCCAGTGTACCCTGTGTATCCATTTAGATATGTTATTACCTACTTTTTATTTTTAACCTAATTATATATATACAGATGTGTGTGTGTGTGTGTATGCAAATACATTGTGAAGTTATGTTTTTACTCCTGACGTGCAGTCCTACGAGTGACTGTTTTTTTGTTATGTTGTTTTTAAGAGATAGAGAATGGGTATCTATTTATCTATTAGAGTAATTGAATTAGCACATGTAGAAGCCTATTACATATATCAATCCTGACTTCAATAGATCTTAATAAAGTGTGCTTTAATTCTTGTCTCTGCTGATTCTGCTTCATCATACCAACGCCGCGATGTAGTCTAAAAAAAGGTGTCACGTGACTTACAGATAAAATTGAAGGTTTTATATATTATATATTAGTAATCTTCCATTGTTTTAATACACATTTAGTTATATATCATTTCTCTTACAGCAGCAGCAACGATTACAAAAATATTCAATTTTAACTACAGACAATTTAAATCTACTTACCTCTACACCAAACTTATAAAATCCATAATTGACTAAATACTTCAAACAATGTATCATGTCAATATCTGCTTCTTTGCGAGTGATTTCTGGAAACATTACTTTATCTTTCCGGTCTTTCCCACGGTCACTGTTGGGTAACAAACAACGTGTTTACATTACAACGTGATAGACATATGTATATATAAATACAGGTACCTAATTGTTGAATAGATATTTAACCTTAGGGCTCCTTGCCTATAGTTGACCAGAGCATAAAATGTAAAGAGAGCTAAGAGACCTATGTATCCCTTAAGCATTGTAACGAGTGGTTTATTACGCGTTGTTTTATGAAATCCCACCCATTCTGCGTTATTGAAAGTTTTATCTTGAATAGTGTCATTTTCACCAATCTGGAAAACCAAACCTGTTATTAGAATCATGTAAAAAAGGAGATTAGGTTTCGTATCCACAATAAATTGTTTTTATATTATCTTTTATGATAACGATAAAACCGTATTCGAATAATATACATATAAAATACTCGTAGTTATGCCAGACCGTGATCGTGTGTCTCTACTATTAGCATAGCTTAAGTTTTTATTTTTTAAGAAAGTATAGTAAGCACTTAAAAATAAAATTGCATTAGGTACTTACGCTGCTACAGTTAACATCAAAACTGGAGTGTTTAATATAACCTATCTGGTAGGTCATTTTGGCCATGAAGTAAGCACTTATAAGTGTCGATATAAAAAGTACAACGAATCGTTGTTTTCTAGCACTCAGCCATAACACGGGCGATATTATTACCATTATTGGAACGTGCATTGCGCAAACCTGCAACATTAAAAATATTGGGAGTAAATTTGGGTACATTGTCTGGGCGGAATTCAAAATAATTTCTATACATACATAAATAAACTCACGCCTTCCTCCCTTCAGGGTAGACAGAGACAATAGCCCGCATTTGCTTCTATCCTCACATACCTCACCAGCTTTCTCTACTGTCATTAAACCTTTCATAAACCCCCCCCCGCCATTGGGTACCGCTGACCGGCCCGTGCTTGGCCAATTCACGAATCTATACTAATATTATAAAGCTGAAGAGTTTATTTGTTTGAATGACGCTAATCTCAGGAACTACTGGTTTGAATTAAAAAAAATATTTTAGTGTTAGCCCATTTATCAGGCAGGCAGGCTACAAGCTATATCACATCACGCTACAACCAATAGGAGCGGAGCATCAATGAAAAATGTTGGAAAAACGTGGAAAATTTACAAATGCGGACGAAGTTGCGTGGGTTTGCTAGTCATTTATACGTAGAAAATTAAAACAAAATACCTACATTCATGACACAGAGCAGCATACACGAGATGAATACAATCTTGATGAGGTTTATCTGAAGGAATGTAAATATTTTCTCGATCCAGGCTTTGCACACTTCCTTGCCAGATTTAAAAACCCGTGCTACTAGTATGTTCAACTCAGTCGACGGACGCTCAGTTGTTGAACGTTGGTACGAACGTGAAGGTGTTAGTTTTCTGAGAAGTGAAAAAAAAAACTATTTTTATCGACTTAGTTATAGTTAGACAATCGATAATTCGGTAGTCGTCTATATTTAAAAAATAATTCCATAGACATTATGAAAATTAAGTATTATATGAGAATTAGATTTTTTTTAATTTCTCGTTTTTTATTTTTAAATGTAAATCCAAACATTAAATGAAAATGATTTAACGATAGCTAAGTATGACGTTAAATAGTTATTTCAAACCAAATTCTATGGAACGTATCGTTTAGAAATTTAATAAAGAGTAACTAAGTTGACTTGACAGTCAACTACCGTATTCATCATTTCAATTTTTTTAAATTTATGTCAACAAATTTGTCATTATCGTTAAACAACGAATTCTTCCATTGTTGTCAGAATGCTTTATTGCCTTGTATCCAGGCGATTGGCAAAACCATAACCCTAGACAAAAACACTGTAGTCTAAAACACAAGTTAGAGTTAGAACTGTGGAGGGTTAAAATAGGAAGGGTAATTCTTACTGCCGGTCATTGCTATCGTGGCTGGTGGGTGACACGTAGGTACCAGGTATCCTTCGACAAATTGATGATTTTACTTATTCTTACCGTAGCATTGGTTTAATGTTAACACCAGTATTTAAGGAGGATGCTTCGTTCTCGATTGAGTTATCTGCTTCAGTATTCTCTTCTTCAGGCGGGTGACCTTCCTCAGAAGGGAGTGGCGGTAGCTAAACAAAATTATGTACTATTAAAAAAAATATATACAGTATAATATTATAAATTTACTAAATATAATGGGAATATATTCCGTCTGTACATAATACAACAAATACACCAACTAGCAAAAAGTGATCTTATAAAAGTCACCAATGCGCTATTGCCAAGAGCTATAGCATTGTATGTTAGTTAGTTGTTGTAACGGTTATGTAGTCTGCTACAAGCCCCGATTTCGGCACAAAACTCAAGACTTCTAGTCTTACTTTGATCCTATAAGCGCTTTGTAACGTGCTAAATTAGTTTTAATTTTATCTTGTAACCGCACTATTGGTTACAAGATGAAATTTGCCAATATGAGATTAAAATTATATCACAAGTCAGTTACATTGCGAATCCAATTTATAAGTCTTTTTAACTCATCTGAGTTAAAAAGACTTATAAATTATATTTTAGTAACATTGAATGAGCTGGGACGCGATATTAAAGTGATGATACCATATCATGATATAAATTGAAATATTAACAGGCAGGTAAATTTTCTGTCAATAGTTATGTAGATTTTCCATAAATCTTCAATGCCCCGCCAGCATAATGGTCAGTGGTAATGGAGTAAAATTGTGTTGAGGATAAGAGGTTAACTGTGGTCAAGTTCATTTGATGTTACAAAAGTACACTGATAGCTTCATCATTCAAAGGCGGGACATTGCTAGAGATTAGTGTTGGTCTTTGCAGCCGTGTCTCGGTCTTGGTAGCGAATACAGAAATATAAAAACAATAATAACATACGTCATCTTTTAAAGTGGATACGCCCGCTTGACTAAGACGTTTGATGGTCTCTTGATCCTGATTTGATGGAATTGCACTATTCGTTCTAGAACGAAAATAACTAGATATTAATTAAAACTAAATCTTCACAGTTTTATGTTGATACATGAAGGAATAATTTTGATATTTAACAATATATTGTCGACTAGGATTAGCATTAGTTCTCGGTGGAAATTTAATGGTAATCCGAGTTTAGTAAAGTTAAATCATCATTACGAAATTTTTACTATGTTCGTGAAAGAAATTACATATAATTACCTAGTTTTTGGATCCGACAACGCCATAAAGTCTTTATGGAAGTAGTGAACTTGCATTATCGTTATGATTAGAAAGAGTGTAGGCGTCAAAAGTTTCACAAATAGATCCGCAGGAGAGTACTGTTCTAAACCCAAGTCATGCTGTCTGAAAAAAAATGTTCCACAATTGACACTAAGTATTTATCAATTAAATTTGCTGTGTGCACAAAGTCAGAATTAAAAAAAAGAATGTATACATGTAAGTACATAGTTGTACGTATTAACAGGTATAAGATAGGTCTACAAAAAATAAAACAAATAATGCCAAAATGCAAGAACGTCATGTGACACGATCAGTAGAAATTCTGTATGTGAAAGAGCGACGATTTACTAAAAGAAAATATACCCCTGTATGTACTTAACCGGTTTAACCAAATAAATTGTAAGGATATTACTTCTATTACATATTTATACCTAGCTCTTCCACCTCTAGCCTTATCTGTGGTTGGTACCAATACTGAAATTGTAGGGGTCTAGCCTACGTTTTGTAAGTTTCATTTTCAAATAATGACAATACTACATTCGACGAGCGTACGAGTACGAAGTTGTGGCAAATGGCGTTCTATCGTCTCTGCCTACACTGGACGGGAATAGGCGTGAGCATATGTATGGTAATACTACAATAAAATTAACTGCAAACTCTGTCATATATCAAATGGTCTTAAACACTGAAGGTCCGCTCCGCACTGATTCTTAACCTGCCGCTAACACAAGACAGCCATTGTTATCCTGTTTCGATGATTTATATACTATATAGTGTAATAGTCAAAAATTCACACAAAATACTTACAATCTTTGATTAATTAGTAAATAGGTTTCTATCGTCATGTAAAAGTTGTCGAACTGGTATATATAGATTAATATTAGATTTATCATAGAGTAAATGATCACTATTATCCAAAATATGTACATTAAACGACGCCACCAGTACCAGCTTATCTGCAAGTAAAACAGATATCGTCAAAGGGGAACATGTTTATTACATTTTCAGAGAATGCAACGGATTTTTTTTAAATATATGTAGGTAGATACGATCTACATAGAAAAATAAACATCATGCTAAAACTTTTAATTATAACAGCACTATTATTATGTACTACAGAATAATGTTATGTTGTTATATTAACCAAATAAAAACAGCTTTCACCAACTACAATGGTAAATGGTAACTGCATATTTAGTCATTTTTCTTTAATAAATTTAGTTTCTAAAATAAGATTTACAAAGATTTTACTTGTGGCCGCACTACCATATAAGTTATACAAGACTTAATTATCCAAACTAATAGTTAGGAGAAATACAAATAAAAATAAAGAAAAAAACAAAATAGAGTGACAATTGCCTTGCACGCACTTGCACGTCACTTATTGAAATTGATCGGTACTTTACTCGATATCATATTGCACGTTTTATTCGATACGAAATAATGTTTGTGAGTCTAGTCTGACACTACATCATAAGTACTTATTTCGGGTTATAATGTACTATACCTGGAACATCAACACAAAACCGAGGAACAGACACATATAGATGATGCGAAATATGGTCATGCGTTGCCCGGTGATGCCGATGACAAACAGCATAATGACCACGACATAGATCCAGTAACGAGCTGCCGCCGCACGTAGCAGCTCTCCCAGCGCCACTAATAGACGAGATCGAGTTTCCTCTTCCCGCTGCCCTTCGAGTACTACATGAAATTTATTAAGACTATATAAATGACATAATACTTATAACTCAGTTAATTTTAAATGTGAATCAAAATAAATAAAGGAATGTAAATAAAAGACGCGACAAACTTTTGAATGTGTATAAAATGTTTACAATATAAGGTAAGCTTTTCAATCTAACTACAAATAAAAGATTACTGAGCCTGGACACTCTAGAAAGTGCGTCCACGGGTCGGACTAACTCAGTATTCGGCTGCTTAAATAATTACAAGGTTTCGAAGCTCATGTTTTTCACACTTCCAAAGGACATCGGAAGGTAAAGAAATACAACTAGAGTTGGATTTCTGTATCTTTTAATGTTCTCAGAAGAGATTATAGTTACGCGATAGACAGAAAGGCAACTACTACGTGAATAGAACTGCACGTGATTAGCGCTGTGCGACCTGAATTGAACTTTATTGTGTCGGTGCAAGAGTCACTATTTATTTAAATGATTTTACTCAGTGGAACTTCTTTACTAGTACCCACTAGCATGTATTCTGTGGAATGGTTAAAAAGTAGTCGATATTACGACTTTAAATGTAAAGCAAACTGTACTACAGTGGGACCAGAGGATGTTGCTTAAAAACGCCTGAGCGTGCGTCCTGAGTAAACGGCGTATGGCGCATGCGGATTGCGGGGCGTAGGCATAATCGGACCGCTATCCTTAGTGCACGGTTTGTTTGGTTTTGTTTAATAATTTCGTTTTCAAAAATGAAACGTTTACAGTATATTTAGGGTCAAAAAAATAAAGCACGAAATTTTATCTATGGCAAGAAGAGACGGTGAATACGCTAGACTGTAATAACAGGCTTTTCCATCACCGCCGTGATAAAATGTTCCACAGGAAATTCTTCATTTAAATTAATTTGCGACATAATGACAATACTCAGCACTATCCGTCAGTTAAAATCAAAAGACGCGCATTGGCGAGCAGATCCGCCAACATAATGCGCCGGAGTGTGTGCGCGCCTGCTTGCAGCCCGGATAGGTTCAAACATCTCGACTATTTGTTTTGTGCGCGGGGACTCCGCGTGCGCGGTGCGCCGTCACTCAGGACGCGCACAGACTGACGGCTGTCGGTTAGCCATGTTATTCGAGTAATGTGTCTGCATGAAAACTCGCGACAGTATTTATTGTGGTATTTTTACGTAGAACGTATAATATATTTAATAATATGTGGTATAGAAACTAAAAATAATTTGAATTAGTTTATGAAAGTTAATACATATTTTGCAAACCGCTGACGTGTGTATTAGAACCGACGCCAGATTGGTAATTAAATACAGGGTTTATTTGAAAAAAGGAACACTTACGTAAATCACTGAAAGGGCATGACTCGCATGCAGGTACAATAAGAATTTTTGAAAAAATAACTCTCCGTTTACAAATTGACGACTTGAATTTCCAGGTCTTTTTACCTCCGTTTTTCATAACAGTAAAGCTAAAGATTTTAAACCGCACGTATTTTTGACGTGACAACGTCTTATAAATTGGTTTGCCGGGTGACACTTCAAGAAACTGCGTTACGCTCCGCTCACGTTATGCGCTCACAATGAGAGCGAGTGAGAGGCACGCGTCCCTTCCACTCGGGCATGGTTAGCCCGCCTAAGAGCGAGAGAGACAGACATAAAAAGTGAAAGGCACGCGTCCCTTTAAATATAATTCTTTGTATAAATAAATGTTTTAAATTGTTACTATTATTTCATCCTTCTTCCTACTATACGAATGAATATTCACATTAAAATTATTTTACCACTCAAAGTCGTTGTCACGTAAAACTTTCGCCCGTATACCGACTTTACAGGCAACCAATTTTTTTTTATTTAGGAATTTTTCATTTAGCTCCTAAGAAAATCCATAAGAACTATCTTCAAAAAATTTTTAAGTTGGTTTTTATGGTTTTTCTCAAAAACTGAGTGAATAGTTACAAAATAAAAAAATATGTACGATTTAAAATCTTTAATTTTACTCGTTCCACCTGATTTTATGAGAAACGGAGAAACTTTTATAAAAATACGTGGAAATTCAAACGGACATAACTTGTAAACAGATAGTTCTTTTCAAAAAATCTTATTGTAACTGCATGCTCTTTCAGTGGTATAAGTAAGTGTTCCTCTTTCAAATACACCCTGTATATTCTACAAGTTTATTTATAGGAGAGAAGAAACCACAATGACGCAAAGTCTGTGAAATTTCCATTTTAACGAAAAATATTATCTTAAAATAATTGATTTCTTTCAAAGTGTATGCTCCGTGAGGTGAAGCATAGTAAAATGATAGTCACAAAGTTGAAAGAAAATGATGATACTTTTAAACAACCCAACAACAATGAGAATTCTATAATTAAAGATTGCCACATGCCTCTTATACCAGTTCTACTCAAACAGTTGTTTTACTAGTTACTATGTACTCAAAGTTGCAAGAGAGTGTAAAAGCAGTAGCCTGAAATTATTAAACAGAGTTATTAAACAGAAGACAAATTACCGTTCACAAATCCTGTTGTAAGTGTAAGGTAAGAATATATACAGTATATTATTATAACATAGGACAGTTAACAAAATATAATGGGAACTTATTTCGACTGTACATTATACGTGAACAAATACATTTTAAAATATAAATTAAGATCACCGTGCATTTAAAAACTACACAAAGTGCTCAGACAATTAATTTTTTTTACAGTGTATCATGTTTATTAAATCTTTGTATATTTACACAAATATTTAAATCAATAACTATACATAATATGACATTTAAGAACACGACCATGTGTCTTAGGGGTTGTTTTGGTAAAACTCACAAAATCTTATGAGGTCACGATTTTCTTATTTTTTGTTTATACAAGAACTATGTAAGTTCAAAGTTTCAACCATAAAATTGTCTTACCAGAACCGGCTGTAGAAACTGTCAACTGTAAAGGCGCCGCCATATCAGTGATGACAGCGGACTGTCTTCTTTGACGCATGTCTTGTATGCGCTGTCGTAACGTCACCCAGAACATACACGTAAACAAGGACTTGATCAGCAAGGGGACGCATGGTTCACCATCTGCACGGCCTAGGCCGAGTTGACGCAAATTCACTTCCTGGAAAAAGGGAAAAGTAGGTACAGATTACGGCGAGACTTTCCCTTAGTTCAGAGCTCCTGAGCCCTTTTAATGCGAGAACATTTCTCGCTTTAAAAGGGCCCACACATGGATGTGATCGCTGACTTACACTACAGTGTAACTAAAAAAAATTAAAAACATGTTTTACAGTTTACATAAGTTACTATTATACGAAGTATTTTGGTTCGTCATCTATCATGTGTACTGCTAAAGAATATAATTATCTACTAGCTGAAGTCTGTGCCCCAGTTAACATAAGGGTATAATGCACTGAGATAAGTAGAATTACAAGTAACAATTATAAATTATAACCACTTAAAGAAAATCCTAAATTAGGTCAGGAGTTCAGTAGTAGCGTGGTTCGGTCATTTACACAAATTCTATTCTTATTGCATGATACGAAACCAAACAAGACATACTTTAAAAATTCGCCAACTTCTTTACTCATTTTTTTCTTACAAACTTAACACATTGCTTTAGTTATTAATTTTATTATTTACTATTTATATACATTTAATTTCGACCTGCTCTCTTGTTAATCAAGTGGCAACGGCTAAATTCCGTTGGTTTTTTATTTACATATTAAATTAGCTGAGGCAAGGCTGTGGAATCAGGAGATAAACGAAGAAGGTTCCGATTATGAGATAACAGTAAATCAGGTAAATAATAAGCCCCTGTAATGATACTCCTCCTCCTGTTTGAATTTCAAATTCATTTAATGTAACACTAGCCATAATCCACTTACCGTTATGTTAGAAGGTAGTTCCGCTTCAGTAAGGTTCATGCCATATATGTACTGAGCGAGAAGAAGGAACATGGCGTAACAAACTAATATAGGGCTGGTTTTCAACATGAAGGAGCGCTGGTCCTGACACAGCCACACAAGATTCGCCCACATAAGGAATACGAATGTGAGCCACGAATGGAACATTATGCTCCACGCCATCATAGTGATCGTTGTTGCTATGTAAGATGACCTGTAAAAATTTAGTAGAAAGTTATATATATTTCCATTATTTAAAAAAAAATCACAATGTAAGTATACGAGAAGCGTTTATTTCTTTTGTTTTAGTGGAAAGTGAAGCTCAAAGAACTAAATATAATTTTCCAAAAAAAGATTTGGCTTTAAGTTGGGCGCCACATAGGCTTTATCTTGTTTTTTTAAAGTTTATAAGATACTAGCTGCGCCCCGCGGTTTCACCCGAGTAAGTCCCTAGTTAAGTTTTCCAATTTTCCGCGCTAGTTTCTTAATTTTTTTCTTGCATAAAAACCTTCTCCTGACAATAACAAACACAAAAAAAAAAGAATTAGCGAAATCGGTCCAGCCGTTCACGCGTGATGCCGTGACCGTGACCAAGGGAATTAGGGATTAATTTATATATATATAGATACGCACCTGACTAGAACTTGGAAGAAGTCAATTATCGCCGCAATAATTTCATCGACCAAGTTTGGCTCATCGTCGTCAAGAAGAGACTCTGTAATTATAGGAATAGGTATATCTCTGAAACTACCTGGATTTTTGGACGCTTATGGTAAACAGATATCTTTGGTTCTGACTGTACTAAGGATAATAATAAATTAGATATATAATATACAATAATAAGAAATGTTGTATCTATTTGCATTAGATTCCATTGAATCCCACAATCCCCTTCTGAGCCGCCACACGCTTGTTATTGCACCTGATACGATGCAATAACAAATATATTATACAACAGAATAAGAGCTTTCGGCACAAATTAGATGTGTAACTCGGGATTAAATTGCGGTAATATTGAAAAGGTGCAATACCTCTCCTCTACTGAACACGTCAGCGATCGCGGAGCATTTGCTGGAGTCAGGTCCAAACCACTGAATTGAATTACACCAACCACAGGTCCTTTCAACCGACCGTCACTGTTTCTCCAGAATAGTACGTGAAGCAGTTGAAATAAAAAAGCTTAAAAATTTCAACCGAGAAGGGTAGGTACTAGGGATGTTGCGAATATTCGCATCCGCATCCGCAATTACGGAGCATCCGCATCGATTTGAACAACTGCATCCGCATCCGCATCAATCGATGCGGATATTCATGCGGATGCAGATGTACCACAAGTCGCGACAAAAAAGAAAATAGGCGGAGCCGGCGACGTCCGCGAGCCCTATGCACGTGTGTATTGATCAATAGTAACGAAGATTTCTTTCGCCGACAAGATTCCACGCGTTTGTTATTGTGTATGTATCATTTGTTTCTCGTAAATCGGTTATAACGTGTTTAGCTAGTTGCGCTTATCATATTTGGTGTCGTTTCGAGTTTTTTTTTTTTGAAATTGTGAATAAACACTGATCATTTGAAAGTGAATCGAAAAACATTGTAATGTCACCACCAACGCAAAGTGACTTTTGGAATTATTTTAAACCAAAGACTTACTGCCTAGGTTTCTGTGGGATCGTTAGCGTGAGCGGAGTGGCGGGCAGATGCTAGTTTTTATAAAATATCCTAAGATCCGCATCCGCGGATGTTAGCCTTTCAATATCCGCATCCGCATCTGCGGATGTTAGCCTTCAAATATCCGCATCCACATCCTGGTAGGTACCGCTTTTCAACATCTTGGAATCCCGTCATCAGCAAATGCTATCGTCAGCGAGTACACCCTCGACATCATTCAGGGGACGTCGTAAGTGTAGTGTGTCGAAGTGCCGACAGTACGAATAAAAATAGTGAAGACCAAGTGCAAGTTGCTAAAACTCGCACTTTACGGAGGCGTCGCTGAGCTGTCATAAATCCACTCGTGACCACGATCGAAACGTCGGGTAACCAAGAGGTATTATACCTTTTAAATATTATCGTGACACATCTAATATGTATCAAAGTCGCGAAAGTTTGAAAACAATTACTTTCGCCGCAATTTTAATATAAAACTAATTGCTACAATCAAGATTGTATAATGACTTTGACATATTACCATCATCAGGAACAACGACGGAGCCCGTGGAGTCCTGGTGTAGCGGTCGCCCTGTTGATGATGTTCGTATGTTTGACCATCGCTTTGAAGGACTCGCATTGCGTAGAAGCTAAATATTTATAACACAGAATCAATATAGGGAAAAATATTTGTAGGCTTAGATACACTTCGTCACTTAAAAATGTAAATGTAAACTCAAGCCAAATCCGGCGTAGAATTTTGATAATAAACCATTGTGACAGGAAATAAAAGCTAATTACCAACTTCTTGTACAATATAGGCTTTTTGAAGTCAAATATAGCCTTAGGAGTATTTAGTATGGTTGCATTATTGCATTTATTAACCGACGAAAAAAACGAAGAACGGTCTCAAGTCAATCCATATATTTGTTTATCATACAGCTTGTGCGATATAAGGTAAACAATGAGAAGCAGATCCACACTGGGAAAGTTGTTAGAATTGAAAATGCGCTGATGCTACTTAATAATATCTAATATTGTGAATCTAGGGTAAGTAACCGATCACATACGGTCCCGCTGCGTATGTGATTTCCCACTAAACAGTTTCATTTTTGAAAGCTGGAAAACCGCAGCAAGGTAACTATACTGGTGAGTCGGATTACTAGAATTCCTGAACGGATGACAGTATAATAATAACTCCGTCGAGGGCTTTTCTTCATTGATGAAAAAGTAGATAAGTAAGTTTTATTAAAAATAAACATCAATCATCATCATCAAGGTGCATTTTCGAAGTAACATAGATTATACCGTGCAAATGCATACAAAAATGCAAAGGCAAGAACAAATAAATACTTACTGTCATTAGTGTGTGACACAAATAAATTAACTAAACTACGCCATACAGACAAGTGCGATGAAAAGCATTAAAACGTGCACAATTTTTTTACATTTAAGTATACCAGTTATGATATGGTCATTACAACTGTCCAAAACATTGATGTACTTGGCTAACATCAATGATTTCATCATATAGTCAAAATATTCAATAAAAAAAAGTTAATCTATTATTTATTTCTTCATCGTGGTGTATTAACATCATATTCTAGACACTTAATGGTAGCCAAGCATGTCTTGGTACTAATAATGTTCCCAGTGACACAAAATATAAATAATTTAAAATAGGATACCTACAGGAGCTCTTTCACCGACGTCACCACGAAGTGCTTGGGAATTTATGTATGTATATGCAACCTATAAAAGAATGAGAGCAGATTGCAAAAATAAAATCGAATAATTTTGATCAAATTAAAAGTGCCGAAATAATAAACCATCGTAGGTCAGCCCAAGAGCCCGTGCCTTCATACCAGTGCTTAGTTAAGTGAAAAACAATTTGTACTTAATCACAAAATTTATATAATACATGCATATGAAGAACTCTAAGAACTACTAAGAAAGCAAGTCTGTGGCGTAAATAAATCGAGATACACCTACGTTTATTTACACACCTACTGCTACTATGTGTCTACAGCGTCCTATTTAAGATGAACCTCTAATCCTCAATACAAGTGCTCATAAAAATACCAAAAACTCAACATCTAAACCATCAACAAGTACACCGAGATTTTTTTACAATTGCTATTGAAATTACTTGCACACTTGTATTCAGAACTGAAGTCTCAATCTACTATAGTACAACGCGGAGTGAAAATCACAGTTCAACAGGTGCATCAAAATACAAGTGACGTAATTATTCGCGGAAGCTTACTCGAACTTTCTTAGTGGCATTCTTCCACTTATCCTTTGCGCGTCGGCTCCCGCGGTGGAAGGACACGCCGCGCACCAACGAACCGTTCAGCTTGCCTGACTCTACACCGGTCAAGGCGCTCTTTTTTTTCGCCTAATTTCCCAGCACGATAGCATAAGGAGATAGAATTTTTCTAATGACTTATACATGGTTCTAATTTAAGCTTTCGGTGATAATTAGCTTATTAGTATTTAAATACAAAAGGCATTTTTTGTTAAGATTATATTTAATAGTGAACTAACAGCATTGGATTGAAAATAGCATTAAACGCATCGGGAGGCATTTATTATAATCTGCTTAGCTAATAAATTAAGGTCGCAAAATTCCAATTGATATTTTTTAAGAAGCATACAGCTGTATTATTACTGTTAGTCAAATAGAAATCACTGTTAATGTAAGAACAACCCAAAATAATTAGATATCATGCACACATACCTTTGGTTTAAATAGTTCCCGAGTTTCTATAGCGAGTACGACATAAGTGAAAAGAATGACGAGAGGGCTCGCTAGTGTGGCCCACATGTGATCATCCGTGACTTCATAGGAAAAACCCAATGGATTCGTTTCATTGATTATTACTAATTTCGTTAGACCGAAATATCTAAAAATCGAAATATAATTTAATTATTCACGGACTGTCATCGTGTTTCACAGGTTAGTTTAACGTTTAACTAACGCACTCAATCTACTCTAGATTGAGTGCGTTAGTTTTGTTTGTGAATCCAACATTAACGGTGACAAGTGCGACAGTTGTTTGCGATCAAAAGATAGGTTACACTACAGACGGGAACCCGTGACGTATTATTATCTTTATTCTTACCTAGCGAAATCTTCACTCGGTGGGTACATTTCAATCAGATAAGTGCATTGGTAGGCCAGAATTATAATGCTGTGGACTGCCATGATGGCCATGACGCAGCGGCCAACTACTGCAAACCCTTTTTCGAGAGGGCGTCCTAATGCCCAAGCCGTTGCTGCGCCCATAAACACTAGGAAGTAAATCCCTGACGTGATGCTCGGCCGCATTATACCGGAGAACATTATTAGCATAAGGCATATGTACTTTCCTAAAAAAAAAAAGTATGTCAATATTATCCTACTAATATTATAACGTGAAAGTTTGTGAGGATGTATGGATGTTTGTTGCTCTTTCACGTAAAAACTACTGAACCGATTGCGATGAAACTTGGTATGTAGATAGCTGGAGACCTGGATTAACACATATGCTACTTTTTATCTTGATATTCCCACGGCATGTGCATCTGGACTTACGCAGGTGAAACCGTAAGCGCAGCTAGTAATAAATATATAAATAACATTAGAACTTTAACGACTCCAAAAGTGTGTTTGAAGTACAAGAAATATTTCTCTCTACTGTTGACGGAGTTTTTTTTTTCAAATCTTCAAATACGAGTATGTATACAGATAATATTATGCAACAATTTAACTGTATGGGATATAATAAAAATCTTCTATGTTAATCATTTACCATACCCGAATCATTTTAGTGTCAAGGCTACTTTGGGTATAGAAACAAGATACAGGCACAGACATTTGACAATTTGTAAAATAATTTTAATGTTAACAGTTTTAGGTACAATTTCTGGTTCAATTTTAAAAATGTATACACACATGTATGTAATACATAAAAGCAATTACTATTAGAAATAATATATTTTATAATACAGTATGAAACATAACTACTTCTTATATAAACAGTTACGACTGCAGAAATAAAATAGGCGGTGTGTTCTTCGCTGGCCAATTCTATTGTTTACTGCCGCAGTTTGGCGAAACCTCAAAAAATTTTACTTTTTAATAATACCTTCGACATCAAATCCTTGACTCTACCTAACCTAAATAATCCTCTTTAGGTGTTCATAGAGAACCTGTTTCTTTTTACTTACTGTGGTACTATGGCAATGAACGACAAATCCTTTCGTGGATAGACATTCAAATATTGTACAGTCCATAAGTTCCCATATTATTTTGAGGACTGAACAACATTACTTAGAAATATACTAATAAATAGAAATACTGGCTAGGGATCAGTTCGAACAACAGTCGGACAGAGTAGTTTTGTACGAACCAACTATACAGAATTTAAGAATCAGGGTGTATGTACTTTCAATAAAATTATTCCTAATACATACCGGCCGCAGTTAAAATTGGATAATTTTGGTGTTTCGATCCTTTGTTTTCAGGTGCTGGCGGTGTCGATGCTGCTAGTGATCTTACGGTTATAAATATCAGTAGTGAAGCAGCACTCATTACGAGCTGAAATAAATTTATACGATTAAAATCGAAAAGAAACTAATATATTATTTAAATTTGCAACTATGAGCACTTTGCCGAGTTGACGGGGAGTATTTAACCATCACAGATTACTCCACACACCTGTAACTCGTCAATTTCCTTTCAAATGTAAATAGGCTGCGGTTAAAATAAATTATGTAAGTCCTCAGGAAATTAAGTGTTTTATAAGACTTGAAAAAAGTTTATTTTTTATGCAAAACATTAATAGAAAATAATTTGACACTAGCAAAGTATGACGTCACAAGTTGTTATTTTAGTTTCTTTTGACGTTAAATAAATATAAACTGATTTCACTGATTTGACTTGACAGTATATTACCGTATTCGTGTCACGTTTCTAGATAGCTAGTTGACCCTTCGCTTAGAACTCGTTAAGTGATAAACTCCTTACTTTTCGAGGTTACAGTTACGTTGTTTTAGTGTTTACCATAATAGTACATAAATACAGTTTAAGTGTATTCATAAAGCAACAATACTAACAGTTATTTTTTATTGATAAATCTTCTTCTTCTAAATTAGAACGAATGGAGAAGCGTAACGTCTTTCCTTATATAATACACTTTCACGGGCGTACCTTTAGCTGAAGGCTGAAGTCTTTAATATACTTAATAAAATTTTGGGCATAATATTTTGCATAGCTATAGTAACAATAACTGCTATATATACATATAACATTAACTACATCATTGCAATTTCTATTTTTTGAGTAAATTTTCATTTAGATTTGTATAATATAAAAAGGAAAATTATTGTCTGACAATTTGATAGTAGTAGTGTTAAATATCCTACTAATATTATAAACCGTGAAAGTTTGTGAGGATGAATGGATGTATGTATGTATGGATGTTTGTTACTCTTTCACGCCAAAACTACTGAACCGATTGCGATGAAACTTGGTATGTAGATGGCTGGAGACCTGGATTAACATATAGGCTACTTTTTATCCCGATATGCCCACGGGATCGAGACTTTGCGGGTGAAACCGCGGGGCGCTGCTAGTAAGAAGTTGTTGCGGCTCACTGCACACAAAACAATATCCGGGGTCATCGGTATCACACCACTGTTGGGTATGTATGGGCTTACTTCACTGATTCGGCGTGTGAGATAATGTGTACAGGAGAGAAATAATAATGAAGGTCACTAAATAATATAATTTATTCCTGCTGAGGAATTACAAGGTACAAAACAAGTATCCATAACGAGGTTCAAACAACGACTAAAGACTGTGTGGAATATAACATAGGTTGTTGCACTATACTCAGAATTACGTGTCAGCATTAACCACCAGTAGTAGTATTGTAAATTTCGTGAGTGTTATTATTGTGGTAGTTTTATACTGCCCTCTTTCACCTGATGTTTACTTTTTCCATCAAACCGTGGCGTGCTTAGTATTATAACAAGACACATCATACAGGTATTTATCACTTACCTCAGGTGCCAAAAGATGCACGGCCGACACTGCATCTATGTCGGCGTAGGAGACTAATCCTAAATTGTAGCCGATAGCTTGTATCGTGGGATAGTCCTTGAGTAAGGAGCCGTAGGGCGGAAATGCACCCAGCACAATATGCCATGTTACGTGACACAGTAGCAACAGGAATGATATAGCCGTCGTCAAACACAAGAATTTTCCCCGCCATCCTAAAAAATAATGCACTTCGCTTTACATTTTTTATTATATGTAAATAATAATGGAGGGAGAGAAAGAGATTATAATAGATATATACGAGGATAATATCCTCAGTATAAATCGATCCCATAATTGTATTTTTATCGAAAAGTGTAAAAGATTATGTTGGTATGTTACGTAAAAAAGAAGGCATTTATATTAAAAAAACTGTCAGTCGTAGGACTGCACGTCAAAAGTGAAAACATAACTCACCTCATTCTGTATATATGTATCTGAGCGTGACGATAACGCGAGTTCAGTGTTTTTTTCCCTATACAAAAAGTTCTCAACGTGCTTAAAGTCTTCATTTTAAAAAAAATTATAGGAAGGAACTCTTATGAGTGATGTAGAAAGAAGAACGTTTGACCTAATAATAATATTAAATACCTACAATAACTTGGCCATGTTATTGGTATAAACTTATGGTACTATTTTACGTTTGGCTTAGCTCAACTCCGTGAAGTTATAAGTAGGACAGTTTTTATCAAATACCATAAGTTCAACTGAGGTTAAGTTACTATAATAACTATTATATTATTAGACTTGCTTGGAGCCGATGCAATGTAAAACAATGTTGTTTCACTTGAGTTTAACTTGTTAATATTCTGTAGGTAGGTAGGTATACTAAACAAAACGTATCGAGTAATTAGTTATGTTGACATTTACATATTTACTTAAGGCTTACTCATGGAACATTGGAACTGTGTTAAATCAGTATCTGCGGAAACATCTCTACCGTTATTTACATCTATCTCTTAATAACTTAACGCATCACACGGTGACTCTTAATGTTTGCATTGCAATAAACTAAATATTTATAAGAAGAAAATGATTTAGTTCTTACCACCGAAAGTCTGTGAGTCCGGTACTTGTGCTGACGGTGCTATGAGGAATAGCAGTAGGTAGATGAAAGAGATGCCAAACGGTCGGAGTGCTATACCTATAAAGAAAAAAAACAATTGTAATATAACATAGCAACTAACGAAATGATTCCTTTATATGATAATAATATCTGCATAGAGCATAATTAGTCTGAACAGATTTATTTGTAATACAAAATTCGTAAAACGTACTGTTACTTATCATTTTAAATATTATTAATACTATAGTGTCGTAATATCAAAAGCACACATCAATGCATATATACATATGCAATCACATCTAAAAGAGTGGCCAGGCTCACATTGAAAGTAAAAAAGTCTGACAACCCTGACTTCCATCCTGTTAAAATAACCAAACAGATTAGGGCATCCTAAGCTCCTTCACAAAGAGAAGCTGTATATGTAAATGACTCTTACGTACTTTTTAGCGTTGCAAGTCTTACTGCTTGATAAGTTGCAAGCATGTACAGCACGCATGTACAATAGCTTATCATTAAACGGAAATACAACATCACTGTAAACAAAAGGGAACGCTTTGTGAAGTTGTTTGTAGTTAATTACGTATAAGCACGAAACTCAAGTCCTTTGGAAATAATGAATTGAAAAAGAAAAGGCAAAAGTTGAGACACGTAATGAGACAGATAAATGGAAAGTCGCAGACACTATAAATCACAACCAACGCAGCGTTGCGTCGCCAGTTGGATATAGAACGAGACAATACATAATTATTTTAGCCTATTTTCCGTCATCTTAGATGAAATATTTTTTCGCAATAGGTTAACTTAGAATGTAACAGGACTACGTATGTACATATACCGGATCCGATATACTAGGAAATTTTAAATAAAACAATCGTAAACAATAAATATATACTATGAATAGTGATAAATAGTGGATAGTAACTGTCACAGTGCCTGTATAATACGTTGCATAATCCACCCAAACAAACTACGCGCTTTTCTCACTAGAGTGTGGATTTTCCGATAAGTACAGATAACATTTAAGCAAACGTGTTCCATTGTTAATTGTATCATATCTGTGGTAAAATAGTAACAAAACTTAGTACCAGTGTGTGATGTCCAAGTAAGTAATTACATTCTGGGAGTCTATAAGCCGCGAGTGCAGATGTCAGTGTGAAAGGAATCAAGAAAGTCGTCAAATTCAGTACATGGAGTACATTGAACGTTTTGCGTAACTCAGTAATGAAACAATTTACATGTAAAGCAATATATTTACTGCTTTTTGAAGTATTCTCCATTACATTTTAAACACTTTTTCATTCGGTCAAACCATTTTTGAAAACATGAGGACTTTTGGTCTAAGGGCATGTTTTTCACGTGCTGGTTGAAAGCTATCACGGCCTCTTCCGGCCCCGTAAATGGCATACCTATCACCAAATCTTTAATTTTTGGGAAAATAAAGAAATCGATTGGTGCCACGTCTGGATTATGTGCGGGATGGTTCACTAGCACTATCTTTTCAAAAGCCAAAAATGACTTTGTCTTGTGCAATAGGATGCGACGACTTCTTGGTCGTTTTTCAATAACTTTTTCAAAGACACTGGGCAAACAAATGGTGGTGTACTACTCAGCATTAACTGTCTTTTGTTCTTCAAGTGAGATCGTGCAGACAGGACCCATGCGGGAGAAAAAAAACGCAATCATTTTCTTGCCTACGTTTCTCGCGTGTCTCAATTTTGTTGGTTTGCTGTCACATTCGAAAACCCATACAGAAGACTGTTGCTTTCTTTCCGGCCTGTAACAATATATCTGTGTTTCATCTCCTATCACAATGTTATACACAGCATTTGAACGTCCGTGATTATCCTTTAACATTTTTTTACACCAATCAATACTAGTCCGTTTTTGTTCTGGGGTGAGTTCATGAGGAATCTAGGAGCCACAAAGTTTTCTAACTTTTAAGTGTTGAATTTTTCTGAATTTGGCTCACACCAATCCCTAAATGTTCTCAAATCTCCTCATAGGTTATCCGCCGGTTTTCTTCGATTAGTTGCCTGACAGTAGCCACATTGTCCTCACTGATCGCAGTTGAGGGCCGACCTTCACGAATTTCATCACGGAGAGAAACGATCAAATACTGCGTACCAACGCCTTACGGTGCTCAAATGAGGTGCAGTGCACTGCACCTCAGTCTTGCAGATTCAGTGAATTTTTAAAATCATAAAAAATCATCGCCCTAAAATCTTTTTCCGTTTTTTCTACGGATGACGAACTTCAACTTATGATAAAAAACAATTGATACGCAATTTCCCGCCATTTTTTTTATCATTGATTGAGTTTCATATGTTTAAAAAAATATAACATTTGAAATTCAAACATTTATGAGCGGCCAGGAGCGCAGAACTTTCAATGTGCCCTACTAGTGTGTGTGGGACAGAAATAAAACCGAAAGGTTTTCTGAAGCTTTAAAACTTAAAACTCATCATCACACACTACTACAACGCAAAAGCTAAGCCAGTAGGAATCGTGTTGTATTTACTTTTCACACATGAAATATATTTTTCTAGGCAACTGTGCTGTACTACAAGTAAATCATCAATATCATGAGTGAGCATAAGGCAGGGCATATGAAACAATCAAATAGAACATAAACCATGATTAATAATTTTGTAAATATACCTATTTTTATGACAAATGCTGAAAACAAAATAGTTTAAACCACGCGACCTAGGATTTAATGAAATTTTATATATTTTTAGTATCTAACTGTATCCTGTCTGAAATCCAATAACGTATAGCTATTTGTTTATACTTAAACTGAGTAGGTTTGCATAAATATCAAAAAGGTAAATTGACAAAATTCTATATAAGAGTTTTGCAGACACATCAATCTCTTACAGTAAACTTCATACTTCAATCGAAGCATGTCGATTCGTCATAAGTCAAACCACAAAACTTCTATGAGAGTACGTACATAATAAACGCATAACATCGGAAAACACATGGATAGTGGCAGGAGAAAACACAATTGTTTGCCTCCGTTATGGCCGCCCCAAATGCCACAGTAACATTTAGAATTTGTTCCAGTTCGTTTTATACCTCGCCCTATTTCTTCTGCGTCTAGTAATGCAATAACTAACCGCTGTAGGTGTTTTTATGATACGGTTTTTGTCCGTATAAAGTAACAAAGGGTAAAACAAATCAAATAATCACTGAAACGATTTTTGCATAAACATATGTATGTAACTTCGGTACTAAGAACTAAATTTAGCTAACCTAACATTTTTTAATTCCGTATGATTGAGCAAAAAATTACTACATGATGTGATGATTTGGAATATAAATAATAATGAATCCTAACATAAACTGACAGACAATTCATCTCTGTCAATGGCAATGGATTTGTAGCAAATTGTTATCAATATCAAACGTACAGATAATATCTAGTTTAAATGTTTGGAAATCTCGACCGATTCTCAGGACGGGACTCTAAATTGTAAGGGCGGCAGCTGCGCCTAACCGCCAGTAGAGCATACCAGGACGGTTTTCAGGTAGGTCAGTTGATCAGACTATGCAGCATTTAGGGCTGTCAGTCAGAAGTTCAAGTCCTGTATTGAGAGTTAACATTTAGAATTCCTCCGTCGTCTTTACGGGACATACATATATACATAGGACAGGACCTTCCATCAGGAAGAAAAGGACTGTTCCCGAGTACCAGAATTGATTGCCAAAATCTACATCAACGCGAGCGAATCCGCAGGCGAAAGTTGGTAACATATATTTTGAAATGTTGAATATAAAGTTTTTTAGTTTACTCAGAAACCATCCAGATGGTTGTGACGTCATTGATTAATTATTGTACAAAAATGTCAATATTTATATTGCGTTGATAGTAGTATAGTAGCAACTCGATGTCAACAGATACAACAAATAAAAATAATTGATGTGTACGGAACGTAGTAACGCAAATATTAGTTCATGCTTTTAATGAATGTAAACACTTTGCCAATGTTTGACCAATGGATTTTTCAATTTGGTAATGTGTAGCTAGCCAAGTTTGTGAATTGGAATTTATTATGAATATAAGATTAGTCTGCCTGCCAAAGTACAATCGAAGTCAGTCAGAAGTCAGATTCCATATGACGTGACCAATTGCTAAGTCATTAATGAAGTAACGCTAAAATTAGACTTCATTAACAGATACATTATAAAATGGATAAACCCACTCTGTATTTATATTGTACTAGCTTTTGCCCGCGACTTCGTCCGTGTGATGGCTGACATCAGACATCGCAGAGCGTAGACATAAAAAATGAATCAAGACATGTTACTGCGTACTAAAGAAATAAGATTTAATGGAAAAAAATTTAACTTCAAAATAAAAATACCTATTAATCTATTTTCTCCTTGAATTTTATTTTATTCCTAAATTGAAATTTATTTGTTTCACAACTTTTAGTAGGTTAGGGCATGCTCCAATAAAATTAAGTGAATTAGGCGTTAACTGGCGGAATTCTATTGTAATATAGTAAATGAGAAAACCCCACCACTCACTCTCGGTTTGTAGACCCCAAATATGACAACAGCCTAGGATAAACCTCAACGAATTGCCATAGACATATTTTACATTGCTGCCGAAAATTCCAAAAGAACCTCGTGTTATTACTAGACATCGGATTATATGCACTATCAAAATGCCAAAATATGCATACAAATATCCGCTAAAAAAGGGCGAAATATACACAATGAAAATACTATTTATTATTTGAATTCACGTTTATTTTCACAATATTTACATTATTATTAGTATTTATATAATATTTATTATTAATAAATATTATAATCATTGATATAACATTTATTTATATTTATTATATTTATAAATTATTATTTATTCATTTTATTAATCAGTTGTATTTCTTGTGACAATATACAATTAAACATTTTTCTAGATTTTCTAGAGTAAATTTGTGATGTTTTTCATTTAATATTAATTTGTAGGCTGAAAATGACCTCTCTATATCAACTGACGTTACCGGACAGAACTTGAAATTTGGCACCATTTCTGCAGAAACCTCTCCAGGCAGAGTTTGGCCGGTGCCGTTGATAAATTTTCCGATACGGACCTTTTCCGATAGTGAACACGGCAGGGGTTATTCTGTGCAATAATATTGACACGGACACATTTAACCACGGAAATAAGCACTATTAATAAAAATGTCGTAAAATATTCAAAAACGCTGTAAAAATAGCGTTTTATGCATTTGCATATGCAAACATGCACACGCATATAATCCGATGTCTAATTATTACATATCAGCGCAAGATTGCAAGTTAAGGCGTTGGAGGTACCGGGCCTAGCAATTATATCTCACTGTGGAGGGCGTTGGGTTTGGATTCCCTGTCTATGGCAATTTTTTGAAGTTTATCCTCGGCTGTTGGCATCGTTGGGGTCTACAAACCGAGGGAGATTGTTGGTTTTTCCCTCCTTAATTATTATCACACCACGGTTAGGCCTATCATAGAGGATTGGCTGAGGAGACTATTTGTGTGGGAAGGCTCTCGCTAAACGCTATGGGTCTGTCCGTTGTCTAAAGTGAAAGTGTTTGGGATTCTGCCGCCGCGTTTTGTGAAGAAGTGATATCGCGGAATAGGAACAGGAGAGGGCTAGTACTCTCCCGTGCCGTTCAGGAATATGAGAACGCAGAATGGTCTGCGATGCTGCCCGTTACCCGAAGAGAGCAGGCCTGAGACGTTGGTGTGACGTGTTCCGTGAATTTACTACACTTGCAACTCAAGAGTCACAAGTTGCGTTGCCTTTGAGATGGCAGTACGCTCTTTTCTTTAAGGTTTGAAGGTCGTATTGGTCCGGAAATACCGCAGGTGACAATTTGTTCCAGAGATTGTTTGTATGAGCCAGGAGGTGGTTAGTGAAACTCTTTGGTGGCTACTAGTAAACCAATCGAGTTGGGGCTTTGATTCCTTTCGACGAGTCCGCGACAGGTTGGTAACGACGGTCTGAAGCCAGGAGATGAACAGTGGAACTTTAAATTTTTAATTCGGTTTACGATTAAAGCGTGTTTTTTTTTTTCGTTTTACTAAACCATAATTTTATTTTTTATAAACCTCAAAGTTTTTGCTCGACCTCATTACATGTTTTCTACGTGAGGCGAATTTTGTAGATTCCTGAGATAAGATATACAAAACTTTACGTGTATTAAGTACAAACGTAATGATCATATAAAAAACCACTCCTTATAATTATAAACGACTAATGTAAAGCTACGTGCATTGTTGTTTTTCATAATTTAACATATGTTTCATTATTTAAAAGCATGGGGCTGTGATATTATCAATAGCCTACTTTGTTTGAAGTACTTACTTAATGAAAAAATATGCATTCTTGTTGTATTTCCCTCATGTGCAACATATGTACTAAATTGCCTTATCGTGTGTTTATGGTATTAAATTATACACTATTACTATTATTTTTTTATAATAGAGTATTTGACAAGATTTGGAAAAAACGTCATATTATTCATTTTAGCATTATAAATTTGCAATATGATCCATTCTTTGTAAATAAGTCTATTTTTAACCGACGAAAAAAAAGGAGGTTCTCAATTCGACCGTATATATATATATACGAGGGGCCGTTTTTAAGTTCGCGGAATGGAGAACAAGGATAGTAAATAAAAATGAAATTTTATTTTTCTTTTTCAATATATTCACCTGCAACCCTAATACACTTCTCAGATCTATCAATTAGTTTGTTTATACCTTCATAAAAAAATATTGAATCTTTCTCTGAAAAATACGCTGAAATTGCTTCTTTCACTTCTTCATCGCTTTTAAATTTCTTCCCCCGAAGTTCTTTTTTCATTTTGGGGAACAAGTAATAATCGCTGGGTGCTAGATCTGGACTATAGGGTGGATGATTTATAATATCGAAGCCTACTCTGTGCAGGGCAGCCAACGCAACGCGACTCTTGTGAACCGGCGCATTGTCATGCAGGAGCAACACACCTTTCGTCAATTTTCCTCTTCTTTTCTCTTTGATTGCTTCTTTGAGCTGTTCTAATATTGAAGCATAATATTCGCCCGTTATAGAGACACCTTTATCTTTGTAATCGATCAATAATATTCCTTCTGAATCCCAAAAGATCGTCGCCATGAGTTTCCCAGCTGATTGTGTCACCTTAAACTTCTTGGGCGGTGGTGTTCCTTTTTTATGCCACTGCATGGAGTCTTGCTTAGACTCAGGTTCATAATGGTGAACCCAAGTTTCATCCCCAGTTACAATCCGGGCCAATACACCATCTTTATCCTCACTACAGAGATCCAAAAACGCACGTGAACATTCGACGCGCTGTTGTTTTTGCGGCGGCGTGAGCATTCTTGGCACCCATCTTGCACTGACCTTTGTCATACAAAGATTATCATGCAGGATTTAAAAAATGGTCGTATCGGATACTCCAGACATTTCTGCGATTTGTTTCTTCTTTAGCCGGGCATCCTCCAGTACATTTTTTTTTACTTTTTCAACAAGTTCCGGAGTAGTCACGTCAATAGGCCGACCTGGTCGGGGGTCGTCTTCAATCGACTCTCTGCCTTGTTTAAAAAGTCCATGCCACTTATAAATCATTGTTTTCCCAGGGCAAGATTCCCCGTAAACCAATGACATCTCTTCCATAATGTTTTGAACAGACTTTCCTTGTTTGGTCAGGAACTTTATAACGGCGCGGTGTTCGATTTTCTCCATGTTTTCAGTTTTCTTCCCGATTGAGTTGCTTGATCAGCGATAGTTCAAAGACTAATGACCCAATTAAGATAAAACTTGGTATTTATACTAATATTGAGTCAGGGAACACGTTACGGCTAAAAATATCCCCACCACTAACTCCCATCCCCTCCATTCCGCGGACTTAAAAACGCACCCTCGTATATATTTTTTTATGTTTGTTCAGCCCTCTCTCCGTTATTTATGAACCGATTTTGATTATTCTTTTTTTGTTAGATAAGGTATACCTCAAGGGTGGTCCCATGTCAAGGAAATGCGGATCTGATGATGGGATCCTGATAAAATTGAGAGAAACCCTCGAAAATTCTAGGAACGAATAGTGTTTCTGTTTCCTTTTCATTACTCTATAAGGGATTTGCGTTCAGAAATCATCACATCATGTAGCTAAGCTGGTGATGAAAAAAAATCATCAAATAAAAATCTTTTTAACAAAAAATTAAACCGACGAAAAGAACTAGAAAGAAAAAATAAATAATTATAAAATTTTTATAATCTTATTTTGACTCGGCGCCAAACAACCAACTCAACGTAGGTATAGTTAATCATTTTATTATTCGACGCCGATTCAAAATAAGATTATAAAAATTTTATAGTTATTTATTTTTTGCTTTTTTGTTAAAAAGATTTTTATCTTTTAAAATCACGTTAAAAGTAAAAAAAAACATAAGATCAAATTAATAGAAAGGGCGCCAAAACGCTAAATGCGGGTCACGTGATATATTGCTTGTAAACACACTTTCGCTGTCAAATCGTAATACACCTTACATTAACTTGTTATCTATGTATACTGTTACAAAATGCGTAGTGGCGCAGTTTATTAACACATCCATAGAACACAAATATTCATCAAAAGTGGTTCAAGCTCGCTTGTAGAAATCTGAAAGACATCATTTTGATTCACGAAATGAAAATTTGTCATCAAGAATCGAAAAGTCTTTTTATCTATAACAAATTTTTTTAGTACTTTTCTCATCTATTATTTAGGGTTTTAAACTTTAAGTGCTATTTTCAAATTCTTTAATTGCATTGTAAAAATGAGGGTTGTTTTTTTTTAATTTGGACCATAGTCGCGTTTATTTTAGGGAGGTTTCCACTGTCAGGTTTAACAAATTTGATGTCCTTCGTAATTTTTATAACGATTGCAGATAATTTTTACTTTTTGTCGTTAATAGAAAAGAATCTATACTAGTAAAAACAAATAAATAACACTCAATAAATCAACAGCATGTACCAACGGTACACAACATCGACTGTCAAGAAGCGATTGATGTCACATCACATTCAGCTAATCCCATGCGTTTTTAATCACGTGGAGTAACATAAAACTTCAGTTATTTTAATAATGTTTTTTTTTTAATGAAAATAATACATATTTTTGGAACGAAGTTCCTTATGGGGCGTTGCGGAGGGGTACCCTAGCCGGCAAAAAACGTCCGTAACGTAAGATTTTTATGTATAGTCTGTATAGTCTATGTATGATGGCTATACAGTGTCTAATGTAGTAAATTAGTCTACGTGATGACTGTTATTATTATTATTATATAATTTTATAAATCATTGTAAATAAAATAAAGTTGTTAAGATAATTTTGTAAAGTATTTTTTTTTGATGTTTATCGATAAAAAAAATCATAATAAAAAATGTATACCCGAATAATTATTTTCTTTATACCTCGAATAGAACTTGAAATTAATATTTTTATAATTAGGAATTTCGTTTCTATCTGGTGTTCCACGACACCACACGGTTATTTAAATACTGTTTTTAACAAAGTGATTTTAAAATATGTTATGCTAACAGCATTTTGAAGTCAAAAACCCTATTCCTTAAAATTTTGTGAAATCTGCAATCACTAAATATGTATGTTTCATAGAGGAAAGTATTATACGTATGTATTAAAAATTAATGTTGATGATGCATTACGGCCGACACAGATAACTGAGATAACATTAATGTTCAAATTGATAGCAATGTTTCTAAATCTTTTTCATTTTCGAACCTCTAGTTCAAGTCCATAAAACATAATAGGGAATATGCATGTTCTTTAAATTTACTTGATTTTTTTTCCTTGAATCTTTATTGTCCAGATGTTATGCCTAAACAATTATTTTTTTATTTAGTTCGTCTTTAACTTTAACTCAAAATAAAGGAGCGAAATTCAACTTTGCAAAACGCATCACTATTGGTCGAACTAAAACATGACGTCACATTCCACGTTCTGTCATTTATCGGCGGCGTAGTGTTAAGGAGAAAGATAGGTGTTTCTGTGGTTTTTGCCATTGGCTAGTGCAATTTAAGCATTCTAGTGATATTAGAAATCATCTAGGACGATGACTGAAAATGGTTTTGTCAAAGTAAAATCGTATAATCTACCGTAAATAGATGCATTCATGATGATCATATATTTTGCATCAAATCCAGATTTTACGTCCGCTGAGGTCAAAGAAGTGAAAGCCGCAAGGTAATTATTTTAATACATGTTATATTATAATCTAATACATAGGTAAGATATGTATAGTTACTTCTATTCATGAAGTTTTATTGGACTTTTGTTACCTAGTTTAAGTAGACAAGCAAGTTGCCTTCTGCTTGATATTTAAAACAAATATAAATTACTGCTCACTAATTCACACTATACTAGCAATTAAATTGTAATATACTTATATTAAAGTGATCTTCACAACAAAAAAATATTTTATTGGGTGTACTTCTTATAGTATTTTTACACTTAGGGACAAGGCAATACCTTTAAAATGGTTTTTGAACGTTGTCGATCGTCTAGTAATTACAATAAATAGTAATTACAACTGAAAATCGGTATAAAATTACTGTAACATTTCAAGCAAGTATACTAAGTTAATGAAACAAACGCTGAGGCATGTGACGTCATCCAAGGCCCGCGAAATATGGCGGCGTTCAAACAGATCAAATTTTATCGATGTTTTCAATGTTATTTTAAAAATTAATTTGAACATTGCCAAGGTTATTTATATTTTTTATTAGGGTAGAATGAATGAATGGTTCCCTATTATTGTTTTGTTCCCTTGTATTGTTAGGTTAATTATCACTTTAAGTAAATTAAGTAGGTAACTAAAGTAACTAAAAAATTCACACACAGTTTATCACTACATATTTTAAAACAAAGTGGCCCCCCCGGGTCTGTCTGTCTGACTGTTCGCGATAAAGTGATAAACTACTGAACGGATTTTCATGCGGTTTTCACTAATAGACAGAGTGATTCATGAGGAAGGTTTATAATTTGTTAAAAAAAATTGTAAATTGATTGAAATATGATGATGATTGTTGAAGATGTCTCTGCTACCCGTGCGAAGCCGGGGTGGGTTGCTAGTAAACAACTAAAATGGCGCTGGACAGGATACATGATAAGAGAGAAGAAAGAGAAATGGAAAACACTAATATCAGAACACGAGATGATAAGAGAACCAGAGATAGACCAATCAAAAGATGGGAAGAGACTCGAGTAGCATAAGACAGGAGGACTTTATCAGAGGACAAGCTGTTACATAATAACAGACAACCTTTTGCCGATATAGGTAATTCATTATATTATATACTTTTTTAGGTTTTAATTTTAGTAATAGGCATAGAAATTGTCTGTACTTAAACTAACAGCAATAAATGCTTATTTTATTTCAGTTATTTTATAAGTAAATTAAGTATTTCCTACGTTCGTTGTTTTATACTGACGAAATATTCACTATTTACAATGATTAAATCAATAGAAAATAAAGCAAGCAACGCTGGAAGTTATTTTGAGATAAGTACGAATGGTTTTGATACCGTAATTGGAGGTTCTTTATATTTATATGAATATTCATATTTCATATTTCCATTTTGCGATAACCTATTCGCTAATAAATTATTTACAAAACACTTCATTAACGAACCTCTTCAGTTAAAATCTATATTATCTGTGGTTATTAATAAAGTGAGTCAAAGTATTGAAGTACTGTTCGCTTTATCTTTTTTGGTCCGGAAACTAATAATCATACTTATAATAGGTCCACCAGAATCTCATGGCAAATAGGGTTATCAAAATTCGTAGTGTGCAATACCAGGGAAATTCGATTGAACGATCTTGACATTGATTATTTTTTTACATGTAAGTATTTAGTAGCTAAGTGGTACCTGAGTAGGTTAGCACATTACAAGATTAAGTAATACTTGCCAGGTCAGTCTGCGGATAGGTGACCATTCTTAACCCGTTGAGACCCCTACGTAATTCGGAGAGAACGTTAAGCCGTCGGTCTCGGTTGCCATACGAACACCTGTGGCTTTCGTTACGGGTAGCTGGAGCACTACAGAACTTTGATATCGCCTAGTACTTGGATTGTGGAGGTCTGATGGCAGTCGCGTACGTTTACGTAACATATCGAAGTTCGGCCGTATCGTAGTTAGACTGAAAGCCGACCCCAACTTAGTTGGGAAAAGGCGCGGAGGATATAAAGGCTCAATAAGTAATGTATTATAGTTGATTTCTAAACATTGTATACTTCCATATTATTTACTAGCTGTGCCCGCCGTTCTACATACGTTCTACATGTTTTGAAGTGTGTCCATTTAAATTTCATCCCTAAGGGTGGGGAAATATGGAACGAATTGAATTGAAACTTAGCAAACATATGTAGTTCTAATGACGCTACAACATAACGGAGACCTGTAGTTGATTTGATGATGGATGTGGAAGCCAGTCAAGGGAATTCCTCGACGGTTTACAGCAGCTAACCCGTGTTTGCTCTTATTAATTCATTTTAATGAAAACTTTAAACCTAATAAAATATTGTTGTTATTACACAAAAAAATAAGTAATAAAAACTTTTTAACGAAAAATTTAACCGAAGACAAAAGAAAGAAACTGAAAAGTAAAAAAGAAACTTATTAGCCTTGCTAAACCTCTAAACTAATGTAAATAGGTACCTAAATAATTTCGAGTCTTCAGAATATCTCTTCCAACTCTTTTTCTTAGCAACTTTTTGTTTCATTATGCCCTAAATCATCTCTATCGGATTTAATGTGCAATGATAAGGTAGGGGGCGTAAAACTTTATGACCGTGGATTTTAATAGTTCACGTTTGTTATGTTCCACTGCTTCAAATAGTTGACATTTACATACAATTAGGTTGTGTGTGTGGTTTGCTAATCTGTACAAAATGATAACTAGTATTATCCATAACAATTAGTAAAGGTATTGTAAGATTTGGAGTAAGCTTCTCGGTCACCCATTTTGTAAAAATAGCATTCTCCATGTTGCGGTGGTGATAGTCAGCTTATAAACTTTTTTACCTGTACAATTTGGTACAAAACTGTTTTCTCCACCAGCCTTCACAACGATCCACTTCAGTCCGTAAAATACTTTTAGATGGTCCTGCAACATCTTTGTTTTGCCACCACCTGACATTTTATTGTTCGCCTACATAATATCCATAGATTGGACACCACATTTTTCTCTTACTTTCTAAGTTTAAATAAATATTGTATTTGTGCAAAAGGCCGACATTTCATTAAAACGGAAAATTGTTAAATATTGATGAAATACTCAGGAAAAGTATGGATATGATGGATATAAAAATAATCATAAATTTTAAACACCCCCAACTCGAAAATGCCTTCAACGATTACAAAATAGGTGATGATCGTGGAACGGCTGAACCGATTTTCTTGAATTATATCTAAAAACAGTCTCGATCAAATCACCTTTCAAACAAATAAAAAGCACTTAATCGGTCGATTCGTTTGGGAGCTACGATGCCACAGACACAGACACGTCAAACTTATAACACCCCTCTTTTTGTGTCAGCGGTTAAAAAAATATTTTTGAGTTTTTCAAATATGAATAATTTTTTTCTCTTATGGAAACAAACTGGGTACTGACATACTGTACACTAATTTAGCATCAACAACTTTGTTGTTAATGAGTGACTATATTATTGTCACGTTTAACAATGATTTTGTTATCGCAAGACGCCTTACGACGGTATCCGATGCACGTTGCAAAAAGTTAAATAAAGTTTTACTTTCTATAATATAAAAGTTATAAATAAATAACTATGACCCTCAGCATCAACCTCCGCGTTTTTGTATGCTCACTAAAACGCCTAACTTGTTCAGACAATGTAATGCTTATCTAAAACAATATATTTTTTTAAACCGGACTGTCGAACGGTCGACTTGAAACCAACAAATAAACCTTTTATTTTTTATTAAAATACAAATTCATTCATTTTAATTAATTTTAGACATTACATTTTTATTATTAGTATGTAAGATAAGTACAAATAACGTTTAATTAGGTTATCTTTACATAATAATATTAAGAGGTTATCGCATGAAGCTATAAATAGATATACTCTCCCCTTTAAGCGGCGGTAGCGTAATGGCTAAGGCGTCCGACTTGACCAAGGGACCAACCTTCTTTGTCGGGTGCTGCCCGACAAAGAAGGTTGGTCCCGGACGCTCACGAGTATAATAATAAATAGCATCAAAAAAACAAATATGTTGCAACGAGACGCAATGCCATGGTATATGTAACAAAGACAAACTCGCAGATAAATAAAAATTCGCAAAAAAATTAATAATGAATCGTGGTCATGGTCATAAAGTAAGTGATTTGACAACAGGGGGTATGACGTCATGGCCCCCTTATTTCATACATGTTTCTACACAACGTATCGTTTTGACGTTTAATCAAGAGTAATTGATTTGACTTGACAGTCTTAAAATAGACATACTACGGTTGTACCGTAGTATGTCTATTTTAAGTTCGAAGAATCGTAAAGTCAGTGATATAAAATTCAATTTTACACTCGTTAGGACCTTTACCTTTAATGTAAGAGTTATTATTGCAATAAAGAAAAGTCATTGATGAGTTCCATGGAAATAATAAATTCAACCTTTTGCTTTAAAGTAATAATACTTGGAAGTAATAATCTCAAAGTTTGGTGGAAAATGTCGACACCAACTCTGCTGAACGTTTTAATAGTGTAATTGCAACGAATAAATTTTTCCATGAGACGAGCTTACCAAGAACCATGTGCTGCAACTATTCTGACATTTAATAATACACTACCCAGATACACTATACATAAGAGACTCTTAGGGAAGATGTTATTTAAAGAAAATGGAA
This sequence comes from Euplagia quadripunctaria, assembly GCA_963859945.1. Taxonomy (NCBI): domain Eukaryota; kingdom Metazoa; phylum Arthropoda; class Insecta; order Lepidoptera; family Erebidae; genus Euplagia; species Euplagia quadripunctaria. Next base: position 7,895,783 of record OY982563.1, on the reverse strand, counting down.
AAAAGGCGTGAAGTCAAAAGATCATGGAATGCCGACAACCCTAAAAAAAAACAGATTCCTTAACAAAATTAATACACATGAAGTTGATGAAGATTACGGAGCCAATTTTATTGTGCTGCTCCTGATATGACGGAAAATGATTTGGAGACGGCAAAGAATGACTTTTTACTCAATTTAAATATCCTAACTACGTCCAAAGCCTCTGAAGACCTCCAGACCTCCCTAAGCCTGAACATCTGATGTCTAAATTACTTTAAATATTTGTACCACTAGTACCATTAGAAATTGTAAAAGCGTTTTATATAATTCCATAATTCCTCTCCTTACTTAAATTAACCTTCGGGGGACCACGTGCAGACAACGAGGCCACCCTCCACGTTACAACTAAACTATGTGCAGACAACATGCATCTCATTATCATTCGTTCGTTCGCCGCCGTGTCGCGCGGGGACGTAAGTACCTACGACTTTTCAGTCGACGATTCAGTCGTTCCATGTTTATTGACAGTACTAATGTACTAAATGAACGAAGTCCTTTACGCTCACAGAATATTTCATTTTAGTTCCATGTCAGGAATGAATCCCTAATAGTACTTAGTGAATTACACAAGCGTAGCTAGCGTCTATAGGCTGCTTGCTTACCATCAAACAGGCAGTATGCTATTTTCCACTTTTGTAGCATAAATAATAACAGATACACGTCACACAAAAAAATCATAACTATTAAAATAGCATTACTTGCTAAAAGCAAAATGATCATGCAGGTACTTGTTGCAAATGCCTAAATAAAACGGCTATCTGATTTCCTTACTTATACTGTGTAATCTTCCATGAGAGGTTTACAATTGTGTGTTTAACCATATCGTGCATGTGTGCAAGAGGTTGATTTCAAATCGCGTTAAGACCGCGCCTTAAATCAAATTATACACAATGTGACTCTAGTAGCAGTACGAGTATAAAGATGCTAAAATCCGTGGCATCTTCAATGGAAACAATTCAAGGTAACAATATGCATACTACTCTGTCAGGAAACCGGGAAAAGGTCAATAAAAAACACAAAATCCTAACTATTTTTCCAAATTTATTGTATGTGGCTTTATGGCTTCAAAGTGGGCCCCTTCAGAAATAATACATTTACGCCTACGAATAATCTAGCTATCAAAACCTTTTTTAAATGCATTTTCCGGAATCGACTTCAGTTCTCGCCGCGACTTCTCTTTGATATCTTCTATCGACAGAAAACGGGTAAGTGGTAATTTGAGTTTTGAAAAGAGAAAAAAGTCGGCCGGAGCCATATCCGGTGAATACGGTGGTTGTTCGAAGGTACTTATTGAGTTTTTGAAAATTCGTTCACAATGATGGCCTTGTGCGATGGCGCGTTGTCGTGGTAATATCCAAGATTTTTCCCCAAATTTGGCCTTTTTCGACGAATTTGCTCTCTCAAACGCCGTATAACGCTCAAATAATATTCTTTATTTACAGTCTGACCTGGCAAGAATTCCTAGTACACAACAACTCGATAGTCAAAGAAAACAGTCAACATGATCTTGACGTTTGATCGACTTTGTCGTGGTTTTTTCGGTTTCGGTTCTGTTGGAAGTGCCATTCCGAAGCTTGTTGACTAGTTTGCATGTCAAACTCGTTAACCCATATCTAATCACCAGTAGATAACAATGCGTTTTAGGTATGTAGGGTTGGAATTGACACGTTTTAGTCTTCAGCGACTTCTACGCGATTGAGTTTTTGAAGAAAATTCAGATCTTTCGGGACTAGTCGCGCGGCAACGTATTTCATGCCCAAGCGATCGTTTAAAATGGTATGAATCGATTCGTGAGACACAAAGTTCAGTGACTATCTCTCTCAAACTTGAATGAGGATTTTCAGTCAGAATTTCTTTCACTTTGGCGATGTTAACTTTAGTTGAAGACGTTGACGGCCGACCAGAGCAAGGCTAATCCTCCAACAAATCTCGACTGCTTTTAAATGCACTGTACCACTCACATGCACGATTTTTGATAAAGTCGATTCACCGTATGCTTTCTGTAACATTTTCAGCGACTCTGAGCATGAAATTCCATTTGCAATGCAAAATTTGAGTCAAACTCTTTGTTCGATGTTTTATCCCTTATAAAAATCGCAAAACACTCTTGAGATGAGCTTACAAAATCGAGTACTGAAACTACGGAAAATAAACTAAATGCTCAAACTTTGCGCCAATATAGAACACAGTTGTGCCAACTTAACCACAAAAAGAATTATTTGAATTGAATTAGAATTAAATTATCAATTCCCGATATTTTTTTGACAGAATGTATTACAATTATTTATCTGTTGCGTATAATATGTGTACAATAAAAAAAACAATCTCTTGATTTTCTTATTTTTGTTTAATCCTTTTTAAATATATGTTTTAATTAAATTCTATTAAGGAACAATAAAGAAAAATATTTAATAAACTTCAAATGCAGTATACAATTACCAAGATGATCCGTGGTTTGTAGTATCTAGCTGACTAGATGCGTATAGATAAGTTTCAAAAAAGTAACATTCAGCAAACATGCATAGAAAATTATCTAATCTGTAAATCGATACGAGAAGATTACAATGTGCACAGTGAGGACACATATATTTTGTGTATGCTATTGCAATTAAATGCAATTATAATAATACTTTAGATAGATTTTTATGTACCTACTTATTATTTATAGGGACATCATATTTCAGCACAATCGTAAAGAATGTTTATGCACAATAAAGACGCTGACATTCGGCATCTTCGAGACAGCAGTTTTGCGTGCGTGCGTGCGTGCGTGCGTGCGTGCGTGCGTGCGTGCGTGCGTGCGTGCGTGCGTGCGTGCGTGCGTGCGTGCGTGCGTGCGTGCGTGTGTGTGTGTGTAGGGTTACCTCTTTTCTTTTTTTTAAATAACAATAAATTGCTATGTAAATTAAGCACTTGACGCTTATTTTTCATTTTAAATGTTTTGTTATACAAAAATCGTACACGTATTTTATTTTTATATAAAGATTAATAAACTTCTTTCTTTTTCTATAATCTCGATTATTAAACTGTATGGTGGAAAATATTCTAAATCTTACAAAAAGTTTTATTAAAAAATTTGCAGGATAAAAGGGCAAATATGGTTAAAAGCGTATGTTTTTTAATTTCTTAAATAGTGCTGTCGGCCTTTTTTTCTCGTTCTTTATATACATTCATATACTGCACATATACAACCATGTCAATTGTTTAAAAACAAAAGCGTTTGCGTTGCCGACAGCTGCATCGCACATGCAGCTGTCGGCAACCCACCGCGCGTGACTGCATATAAGGTCCGCCTGCGGACCAGCGGCCAGTAGGTACATCGAGTGACATAGGCCTAGCTAAAAGAGCTGTTTAACATATGAAAATAAATATACAGTCCAAAAATACTAACCGGTGGAATAATAGGACCGGGTGGGTAGCACCATGCAGATGCGAAATCCCTCAAGTAATTCTAATCTCAAATGGATTGCGCTCAGGGTACAGGAACTGCACAGCCGGGGTTGAGGTGGCAGGTTACAAGCGTGGGAACAATGAGTACTGATGAAGTAAAGTGCGTATGGCGGTTCGCCGTTATCACTAACATATATTTTAAATGTCTTGGTTAGCACAGTTTGTCTGTCAATCTGTCCTTATCAATCCACTGCTGCTAGAGATGGAGCTCTCAATTCGGTTCATAGCAACCGACATTCCTTCATATTTAAGTACCTACAAAATATACTGTAAATCAAATAAACATGGACATAGAATCTTTATAAAAATGTTTAGTAATTAATCTCATTATTTTTTTTTCGTAAATATTTTAGTGTAGTTTTTATTTTATAATGGATGCTGTTAAAACAGGTTCATCAAGTTTTTATAAGTATCATAGCCCCGCAACCACCGAGTTATTATTACTAGTACATAATATCTCGATGCCCGCAACTAAGAAAATATTACGTTATTGTCGATCAAAATAAAGTTTCTAATATTGGTTTGGGAACGAAATTGAGTCGACGTAGGTAATTAGAAATAGAACCAGTTGCACAACAACACACAGTTGCAGCAACTACATAACTAAAACAACAAGAGTCGAAATTCAAAATATATTATGTATGCTGTGTGCAGAGAAAATAAATATTATTGTTTTTATTTTAGTTTCAACGGTGTCGGTAGGGTGCAGCCGAAAACGTATGTTTACTACACTGACATCACTACATATCATCACTACATAGTATAAAACAAAGTCGCTTCCCGCTGTCCGTCTGTCCCTATGTATGCTTAGATTTTTAAAACTACGCAATGGATTTTGATGCGGTTTTTTAATAGATAGAGTGATTCAAGGGGAAGGTTTAAATGTATAATACATGTACAATATAGTAGAGAAACACTAATAATTTTAGAGGTTTCTAATGTGATGTCGTAAATAAACACATTTTTTTGCGCTTATATTGCAAACGCTAGCTGAACCCTACGAGATAGATTAAAATAATGTACTACATTATTGTACACCTGAAACAAAAAAGTCCACGATGGTATATGTCTAACTCTTAGGGAAAACCCCCAATAACCATTTTATATCCTTTACTTTTTACGAGAAATAATGGCTTATTCACGAAGCGATTTTAAGCAATACTGTATTAATCCTTATCCAATTAAGTACCTTAAATACATTGTACATTTAATATAGATGAATATGGCCCTTTACAGCATGCAATTTAAATGAATATTTTCGAAGATATTACAGATTTAATCTAGCGAGGCAAATAACAATTATTACTACATTTTATAAAACAAAGTCCCCCGCCGCGTCTGTCTGTCTGTTCTCGATAAACGGAAAAACTACTGAACGGATTTTCATGCGGTTTTCACTAATAGACAGAGTGATTCAAGAGGAAGGTTTATATGTAGTATACATGCATATTATAGAGAAAAGTCGAGAATTTTAAAGATTTGTAATGTCATGTCGTAACAAACATATTTTTGTTACGACATTGCAAATTGCAAACGCTGGCTAAACCTTACGAGATAGATCAAATTAATGTACTACAGAATTGTATATCTTAAAAAGATCAATAAAAAAGTCCGCGATGGTATATGTTTATCTCCTAAGGATAACCCACAGTAACCATTTTTATCTTTTACATATTACAAAAAAAATATGGGTTATTTATCAAACTATTTTAAACAATACAGTATTATTTCTTATCCAATTAAAAACATTAGATACGTTGTGCATTTCATGTACATCAAAATTGCCCTTTACAGCATATTATTAAAATGAATATCTTAGAAGATATCAGAGATTTAAAAAGCGGGGGCAGAGCGGCTGGCGGGCCGAACCGATTTTGATTATTCTTTTTTGTTAGATAGGGAACCCCAAGCGTGGTCCCATGTCAAGGAAGTCAGGATCTGATGATGGGATCCTGATAAAATTGAGAGAAACCCTAGAAAATTGTAGGAACGAATAGTGTTTCTGTTTACTTTTCATTACTTTATGAGGTTTTTGCGTTTAGAATGTAGCTGTGCTAATGATGAAAAAAAATCATATTATAAAAATCTTCACTACATATCACTACATATTATAAAACAAAGTCCCCCGCCGCGTCTGTCTGTTCGCGATAAACTGAAAAACTACTGAACGGATTTTCATGCGGTTTTTACTAATAAACAGAGTGATTCATGAGGAAGGTTTAGGTGTATAATTTGTAGCCGTGCGAAGCCGGGGCGGGTTGCTAGTTAGGCTTATAATTCAAAACACACTTCCTAACTAGTCCTAACTAATATTATAAATGTTTGTTTATTTGTTACGCTATCACGCCTTAACCTAAAACTACTTAACCGAAAATCGTGAAATTTTGCATACATGTTGTCAGGGGTACAGAAATGGACATAGGGTACTGGTACCGGTAGTCGTCCAGAAAAAAAGGTTCTGTTCCCAACTCGAATTGATTAGATTGACAAAAACAATCAAATAAATATATTAAAGCGAGCGAAGCCGCGGGCAAAAGCTACTTATGGAATAAAAACAATATTACATTATGTAATATATTATATAATATTTTTAAATATATTATATATTTAATTTTCGATTTTCAAAACTACAAAAATATCATTTCAGCCTCAGTATGCATTCCTAAAATTAAATTAGTCACGCCTAAAGAAGGAAGTGGGAAACAAGGTATGTTATAACAGCTTCTGTTCAGACACTACACAATTTTATGACTCAAACCATAGTTAAAACTACAAAATACCTACCTACTATAAGAAACATAAACAAGCTCACAGTCTATCATGAGAATGATCGTAGTTTCAGAGAATAATGGACATTGTGTTAATGATCTCTTTTCTAATGAAGCCGTGGGAGAAAAAACATAAGGCCAATACCTTGGATGACTAAATGCAAGTTTTACAACATTCAGATTTATTAAATTAACATTAAGCTACCGCTTTAGTTACAACTTAGCATAAATCAATTAATTAGTCACTAACTAACAACATATTTCACATAAAACACATCGTTCGACAAACCCTGCTATCACAATGAAACCATTATAAATAAAATGACTCAAATCTGTCGTAAAACGTGTTCGCACTGAATCACCTCGAATTTCGTACGAGAAGTGTTCCAACACAAGTTCTGCTGACACAAATACAAGACAAGTTAAAAATAAGACGGATAATTTTTAAACTCGATCAACAAGCAGAAGTAAACACGGTTAAACATACGCGTACATGAGGCGTAAATGGAGCCCGTAAGAGTACGGTGCAAGATAATTATGTATGTTAATTTGTTAAGGCCACGTTATGTCAAGTACCGATAAAACAACTCGGCAAATATTCGATTTCTCTGTCCAGATCTGCAGACAAGCACACAATAAAGAAGCGTGTCCTGTAGGCAGCAATAGACTCGATTCAGACGTATGACCAAAAACAGCTAGTAAAATGATCGTGTAATTAACCTCCGCGTAACATAATAACAATTAACCTCCTTTGCAGTATATATATCCGTAAGTATATAAATAGGTCCAAACGAATGAAATACAAGCAAATAGTACCTACACATTTAATTCAGACATATGACAAAACAAAAAAATAATGTGTAGTAGAACAGAGCTAAGTAACATGAAGGTCCTAAATTCTGAACTTAAAGATGTATTCAAAATGTGAATATTTTATTTTTTTAAGTGAATTATGGATTCATAAGTAAGGAAGTATCAATACCTGGATAAGGGATATGTGTTTGTATAACATTTCTTAGTTTTTTTAAGTATTTTTTTTAAGGTCAGGTCAACAAATCAATTTAAGATTTTTGACAAAATTCCAAAAAAATAATCGATCACAATTAGACTAAATTTGCGTGTGTATGTTACGCGATATCTTCGCTATTTATGAATCGATTTCAATCATTCCTTTTTAATTGATTTGGCTGTACTCAAGGTCCCATTAAAATTTGAAGTAATTATTCATCCTATAAGGTTGGAAAATTTATTGATGAAAAATACAGCTTTTTACAATTTATCATGATTAGGCGCATTGAAATCGGTGATACTTTAAAAAAAATAGTTATTTACCCCTGAAACTGAAATTACGTCTTTTAGTTAAACGGTTTTAATTGTGGTTAAAGCTTACTGTAACGATCACTCGAAACTTTTAAATAAACATCTAAAATTACGTTTGCCGAAATTGAATACTGTTATAATTATTTAACCGTAAAATACGTAGTAACTACTTATTGCAAATGTGTAAAAAGTCGAATGGTTTTGATAACGTGGATGAGATCATTGTTAATGTAGGCTACCAGTTAACCAGTTGAACTGTGGCGTGACCTTGTGAATCAGACGTTCCGATATGGCCATGTTCTATACTGGGCGCCGAATGTTACTCAATTACGTGCTTACCTGCTAACACGATACCATTATAAAGGTTTTAATTGTACACATTTAAACAAACGCGGAATATAATAACAACACTACTTGTTCTATAAAAATATAAAAAAATGACTCATGCATTGTATAACAAATCCTGTCGTTTATTAAAAACTAGTTTTAGTAAAATGCTATCAAACGAATTACGGTGACTTATCATGTTAATAACATCCTAAAATACGGTAACGATGTACCCTTACATCTAAAATATTGTAAAATCTTAATAACAGAACGTGGCAGATATTTCCTATTAGCGAAAAAAAAAACAATATTAAAATAATCAAAGGACAATTTTGTGTATTGTTAAATTATTACTATTCCTTACAGTTAAACTGTATACATATTATAAACATGAAAAAAATGACGTCAGATACAAAGTTTGTATACTACATGCCTGCCATCACCTAAATTGCCGACACCGGAAAAAACTTCAAAAATCCCGGACATATGGGTGAAATCCAGATTCTTTCCCGATCAACGATTCATTTAACAATTACAATTTTCGAAGCCACAGAGTGTTCGAGTATTACCCGGACACTTTTTGAAAATCCCGTGCGGACGCTCTCGAAACTTGGGACAAATCCGGGGAAACCCGGACGGATGGCAGCCCTATGCATGTCTAATTGCGTGGTGCAGAGTATTTCAGCAGTGCCTTTATACCTTATTACTTTAGTTTATCCTGCTATAAAACTGATTAACTATGTAAAGGGTAATTTTATTGTGTACTACTCAAATACATTTACAATCCTTTAAGTTTAAGATACTAATAGAGCAAGAGCCCGTGATCACCATAGCTCTAGGACTATAAATAATAATTTATGGGTTGCGGTGCGTTTATAATTCGTTTATCAATGATGCTGATTGTCAGTAATCAAATAGCCTACTGGGTGCAGGATGGTTACATTTGCCATACAGGCCTAATAACATTCATTGTACCTTTTAAAGTATTTTCCACTTTAAAAACATCAAATTATTAAACATACCTATACAGGCTGTTTATGTTTTTTCATCTCAGGGTCTGAGAATGCGGCACATGCTTAAATCACTGACAGGGCCTAACTATAGCATACAGGTACAATAAGAATAAAAAAAACGGTCCATTTATAAGATACTAGCAGTACCCGCACGGCTTCGCTCGCGTGTACATATTTATACATTTTGCGCGGAACCCTAATTCTTTTTCCAAAATAAAAGTAGCCTAAGTTACTCTTTATAACATCAGTTATTTGCCAAACAAACAGACAGACAAAAATTTTAAAAACTGATTTTCAGGCATAGGTATTGTATTGTGCAAATAACTGTATGAGCTTAGAAAAACTATTATTTTGACATAACAAACAGACACTTCAATTTTATTTATTTGTAATGATGTATTAATGACCGTTTGAATGCCTCAAAAATTATGCATGTTAGTTTTTATGGATTTTCTCAATAACGAAGTGCATAATTCTAAAATAAAAAATATTTTCGATTTAAAATCTTTAGCTTTACACATTCCACCTGCTTTTATGAGAACCGGAGGGTTTCATTTTGTATATATATAACTGCATGCTAGAGTTATGCCCCTTAGTGATTTAAGCAAGTGTCACATTGTTAAATACAACCTGTATATAAACACTATACAAACTAAAAGAGAAAAGCAAGATCACATTCAATATTAGAATACTTAGTTGAAAACAGACTAAAGCTATTTTATAACGCCCTATTTGATCAGGTTTACTGTATTTATAATATTCCATGCCGGGTGCGAAAAAAAAAGCAGCTAGTCGTTTAGATAGACAAGCCTTACTCTAAAATAAGATTCAAATGCGTTCATCCCAACAAATTATATGGAAATCTAACACTGTCGTGTGCAAATTGCTATAGTTCGTATTAACGTAGGGCAATTTGCACGTGACAACGTTTGGCCAGTAAACCTCTTTGTCTTCCTCTTTCTAATGGTCCACGAATGGGAGTGTGTCCACGTCCTAGGCTATTATCGGTTATTCTGATTAGGTGAGTAGGATTTTCACATTGAAAAATATAAAAGTCAGACTTACAGCTAATTATTCACGAGTGTTTTTAATTAAAAAGAAGCCGCCACCCATAATTTTAATATGTTATGAATAGATTTTGTTGTTTCATGGAATTAGATTTTATTTTAATATACGTAAGTGGTATGTGTTGTGGTACGTGCTGTTATTAAAAGTTCTGCTACTAGGGGTGGTATAATAACGCGAATTGAATACTGTAGGGCGTGTTCATCGTATTTTATATCAACAAAACCGGATATATTGTCCGTAAAATAAGACGAGTTTCCCGAATGTGATCTATCGATCCTATCACACTTCATCTTGGCAAGTATGTAAATTTAAACGTTATCGTTTATTTCTCGAATTCAGCTTATAGAATCATCATCACTGTAATGATGATTCGATGAGCTTAATTTATTCAAATTAGGAGTAGTAGACTGGTAGTAGGAGTACATTTTTTATTTTATAGTCTACAAAATATAAATATATTAACTTTTCAATGCGGACACATCCTGCTCCCATGCGTCACGTGCCAAATGTGATTGTGATGATGAATTTTATTAGATTAACACACTTGAAGGAGTTCATTTAAGGAATAAAGGTCAATAATAAATATAATATACTGGCATCTGGCATGCTTAAGAGGTCAACGAATAGCCGTTCTTGATAATTTTTATAGCAATCGCATAGTGTTTTACGGTTACCACCTACGCATTACATATAGGAAATTAAGAAAGCGTTCACCAACTACTATTATGTATTGTGTACGGTAACGATATGTTATCACGCCTCATCTTCTTTTATAAGGGTGTAGACTCACGAAAGGCAAAGAGGTTTAATTAATGGCATTTCGTGAAGGCAGGTGTGGCCCATTAGGTGTACAAACATTACGGGCTCAGGATATTCTCTGATGTGTACAATGTACATTAACCCTGCGCGTTATGTTGAACATGGATTCATGTAACTCTCTTGTTTTATTAGTATTTTTTCGTAGGTATATTATATTAGGTATATATTTTATTCAGAAATTGTGTACATTTGTTTCGGTATAGGTAAAATCATGTTAGTGTTAAATAAGGCGTAAAGACATTTCACACACGGCCGTCTGATCCCAAACTAGGCAGAACCTGTAATATGGTAACCAGACTGCTGATAAACATACTTATATATTTCTAAATACATACCTAATATAGATAAATTACACACCCAGACACAGAACAAATTATCGTGCTCATCACACAATTATTTGTCCTGGGTGGGAATAGAACCCACGACCTCTGGCTTAGCAGTCAGGATCACTAACCACTAGACCATAAGGCTAGTCAAAATAAATGAATATTAAATGAAAATAGAACGTTTTTTTGAAAATGGTTTAGGAATGAATGGGATATTTTATTTCAAATTTTCTTAGTAAATGATAGAAGCTTGAGTCGATAAATGTATTTACTATTACGCTATAAGAGTTTGCCTGATGGAGCAGGAAAACTCTAAGATCAAAATAGAGAGAAAGAGAGAAAATGGGCTATAAATGTATATATCCCATATATTTACGAATATATACATTTTTTCAAATCGCAATAAAATTGCAATCACCGGTACCTGACCACTTTGGAGTTTAAACGTACATAACTCACGCTATTTTTAAAGGATAAAATAAACTGTCTGTGTGCACCACCTCTGTTAAACTTACGTTGTTACTTAAAAGGCTAAAGGTAAAAACATTTAAATTGAAATTGATTGAGTTAAATAATGTTGATTAAACATGGTACATGAAAAACCAAAATAAGTGAGAACTTCTGGTGTTGTATGTTTCGAAAAAAAAACGAACCGTTTCAAAGAACGGTTCTGACCGCCTGGTGCACAGAGTAAGTAAGTGAAGCCGAGCTACTCTGGTTATTTGGGCAGCTGCAGAGTTTTTTTTTTTCTAAATGTTTTAATTTAAAACTTTCGCTTGTTCTTACAGTTGTCATTGTGGCTGACATTTTTTTTTACCGTAAAATAGTAATTTTCATAGTAAAAAGCCGCCAAAAAGGTACATATTATTTTTCTTATAACTAAATCAAAGGACGTTCTATGGACTTACTTTGTTAATAATTTTAGTCACTTTTTTCGGTTCGTTTCAAACACTGCAAAAACGCCCGTTAAAATATCCCTCTAACTTAATTTTAAAATGTAACATTTTAAGCAGTTCTATTAAAGTGTAAGTTACGCAAGTATGTTAAACCAGCGTCATTTAATAAGTACTTTCGACGACCTTAAGTTTCCTAATTATGTAATATTGCGACACTACATAATGAAAACTTCACTGATTTTTTGGGGAAATTACGTATTCGCTACGAGCAAATATGATATAATAGGCGGAGGTGCAAACAGAGGGTCGGACACGAAATGCTCTACTTTAGCCGATTTATAGGCCGTATGGGAATTAGGGTCAGTTGGGAAGGAGGTCCTATACCACTATGGCACGCATTTGCTTTTTACATATTTTCACGTGACTCTTGCGGTTAGTCAAACAAACATGTGTCATGCGGATACGCGTTTTAATTACATTATGGTCATTTATTATTACTATTACACTGTTTAAATAAAAACTTCGCCATTCCTGTCCCTTCCTTATCTGCGCCAATGGCGTAACAATAGGGTGGCAAAGCGGGCAAAATGCCACGGACCCATGGCCCTAGGGGGCCCTGGCCCCGACCCCATGGCCTTAAGCACACGAAGCACCAACAGTGAACTTGTGAACTATCCGATGAATTAGCCACGGGCCTCAGATGGCATAGTTACGCCACTGATCTGCGCTATTTTTATTGTTAATCTTTGGAGCATAGAAAATATAATTATAATCTAATAAAAGTAGCTATTTTCAATGTAGAAAGTTCAAAACAACGACGAAGAAAGATTTTTGAGTTGTGAAGCCAAACCGGAGCGTTCCCCGTTAATGACCTTTTCAACAGGGCAAGAATCCACATGTTTCGTGGCTGAAATGATGATGATATCCAAATTGTAATATATACAAATAATACTTCCTCTTCTCATCATCACCTCGAAAATTGTCTTTCCCAATATACCATTTCCTTTGCATTATTTATCATCAGTGATCGGTAAAAGTGGAGCTAATTTGCCTACTCTCCGAAAATAGAGACAAAAGTGGAGACTGTCATAGTGCAACATATTTTTAAAGATAATTGTAACAGGTTTTGGTATATCACTTAAAAATGTTTAAAATAAATGTTTATAATACAGTAAAACGATTAAATTCATTTCAAAACACGAAATCGTAATCAGATTTTTATTGTTTTCAAAAAATAAAAATCAATCTCGGTATCATACATTGCACTTTATATTTTTTAAATACAAGAAATCTCGGAAGTCTAATTTTAAATACAAGCTTTAATAATATTAATAAAGCTTGTTAATTATGATTAACAAGGTAAAAAAATATCATTTTTATAGATTTATAAGCGGTTTATTCATTTTGAATATAGCAGCAGAGCTTCTGAAAAATCTTACAATTGTTTTAATTTGTTAATAATACCAGTATCCCACTAATATTACAAATGTGAAAGTTTGGATGGAGGATGGATGTATTTTTTTTTATTTTTTATTTTTTTAAAAAGACAACTCCCGCATTAGGAATAACTCCTGTGTCGCGGGGGACTTTACAAACATAGAAACAACGGACACAAAGAACACCCAGACTCAGGTGGGAATCGAACCCACGACCTATAAGCATAGCGGTCAGGGTCACTAACCACTAGACCAACAGGCCAGTCTATATGTATGGATGTAGTATGTATGTATGGATGGATGGATGTTTGTTACTCTTTCACGCAAAAACCACTAAACCGATTGCGATGAAACTTGGTATGTAGATAGCTGGAGACCTGGATGAACGCTTAGGTTACTTTTCATCCCGATATTCCCACGGGATCGGGACTTATGCGGGTGAACCCGCGGGGCGCTGCTAGTATGTCATAATATGAAGCTGCTTCTGGCCATGCACCCCACCTTGTTAAAACTGCTTCTGGTGGCAATGGAATGTTGGGAAATTGTTTCTTAAATAGTTTTATTTTGTTAGAGGCTTTAAAAATATTTTTTTATATTTTAAATCAACGTATCAACATCCGAATACTCTGCACGTATTTGTTCAGTAACGCGATTAAGAGTGTGTGCTAAACATGGTAACATCTCAATATTATAAAGCTGAAGAGTTGGTTTGTTTGGTTGAACGCTCTAATCTCAGGAACTACTGGTTCGAAATGAAAAATTATTTTACTGTTGGATAGCTCATTTATCGAAGAAGGCTATAGGCTTTATAACGTCTCGCTACGACCAATAGGAGGGTAGCATCAATGAAAAATGTTGCAAAAACGGGGAACATTTACAAACGCAGACGAAGTTGCGCGGGTCAGCTAGTGTAGCATATTTGGCAAATATGTATATCCCTATATGCTACGCTATCACAATATAGAACTAAAACATCTTCTACTTTGGCTGCATAGGACTCTTCCTACCTATTTTCTTAACATTCAATCACAAGTTGAGCTATTATATCTCCATTCACAACTTTACACACTATTAAACCTGGCTTATATGTGACCTCATTTTAATGCAGATAAGAAAATATAAGAAGAAGGGAAAAGAAGGGTGTTATAAGTTTGACTTGTCTGTGTGTCATCGTGTGTGGCATCGTAGCTCCCAAACGGATGAACCGATTTGTGCAGTTTTTTTTTTTGTTTGAAAGGTGACTTGCTCGAGAGTGTTCTTAGATATAATTCAAGGAAATCTGTTCAGCCGTTCGAAGATCATGAGCTCTTTTGTAATCATTGAAGGGATTTTCGAATCAGGGGTATTTTAACTCCTCCTCCTGCAGTACGTTTTTGTAATACGGAATAAGCGGCCAAGTGCGAGTCGGACGCGGTCGCGCATGAAGGGTTCCACACCATTGTACAAGATTTAATACTATAAACCAAAAAAATACGTCTCTAGTAGGGTAGTAGAGCCCCCTTTATTTTGTTATTTATTTTTATTATTTGTTGTTATAGCGGCAACAGATATACACATTCTGTGAAAATTTCAACTGTCTACCTATTACGGATCATGAGATACAGCCTGGTGACAGACGGACAGACAGACGGACGGATAGCGGACTCTTAGTAATAGGGTCCCGTTTAACCCTTTGGGTACGGAACCCTAATAAGAATAATTATCTGATTGATACACAACGAGGTAGCAGTTGGGGCGGTGACTATTAAATCTTTTGAAGTAAGTTGGAGCACAACATCAACAACATGTAAGACTAAAGGATTGCAGTGCAGATAAACGCAAATATTAAAATTTGTAACACCGCATCAATAAAGATTTCGACACTCGACTTACTTAACTTAATTCTGGGGAAATTAACAGAAACCTTTAAGGTGAAGCTTATCATTTTTTTTTCGTAACGGGGTCAAAGATCTACATCGACGTCCTTCCGCCCTTGGAGAGACGAAGGAGTCTGTCGGACTCTTACCGACTAAAAACCACCCCGCTGCTTGATCTATAGGCTATGATCGGGGGAGGCGAGAATCGCGTTTGCATTTTACCACCCCTCTCGGCAGAAAGTGAAGCTTATCCTAGATGCGTGAGGTTAGGTTAAATTTCTTTATTAATTTAACTGGCACGTTGAATTGAAAAAGTAATTAGTCTTAAACCATAGAGGTCTACAACTATTAAAGGGCTCATTAAAAAAGGCAATGGCAAGTCGGTCAACGGGTCAGTTTACGAATTGTGAGGACGCACCCAGAAAGAGACGGGCGCGGCGCGCCTAGTTCGAGGGAGAATATACCTAAGTACGTTACTTCTCCCCGCAATGCGACGATGCGTGCGTAGGTAATTACTACAGGATTTCAGGATTTATTAAAACAATAGCTAAACAAATGACCCAACATTATAGTATTAAATAGGCATCATTAACTAATGTTTAATAAATGAACCAAGAGTAATGTGCGTCACTTCCGAACAACAATTTATCGGGCGCAACGGTGACGTAAGATTTATTTTGGCTTCTTTATGCAGGAGTAATGAGATTCAAAATATTCGAAACGCGGCGTTCAATGCGCCCGCCGCACGCTCGTGCCGGCGTATTGCGTCTCACGTCCTGCCATCGGAAAGTTGCTCTTCTTGATAGCAATATAGTAATATAATAAACCTTGTTTGAACCCTTCTTTTATCGCAATAAAACGAGGCTAGAAAAAACTTAAAATTAACTATTTGTGTGCAGACTCTACAGAGTAACTATTTAATTAGAATAAAAAGAAGGCAGCTCTACTTAGATAGTGCAATGTCTGAAATCTGCATGTTAAGTTGTTAATAGCAGCTAAAATACTGGTATAATCATTTAAATATCTTATTATTTTCTGGACGGTTTTCTGTTATAAGGTTAAGTAAAGTTTATCTTTGCTGATTTTGATTTAGATTTTTTCTTATTAAAATGGGATTTTAAAAACAAATGTGTCAGATATATGCACAACTAAAGGTTATGATGTAAGTAGAAAGTAGGGAGTAAACAGTTCCTTTTCTACGGCTTAATGACCAGTAATTGTATATAATATACATTTACTAGTCAATCAATATTATAAAAATGTACTTTTATGAAAATGTATATGTTATGTGACCTGCAAGCAACTCAGAAAAGAACACTACATAATAACACTATAAATGTAATAATTAATTGTACAAATCAATAATGTTGCAGTTGTTCTAACTGAATATAATACTTGATTTTTTATATTGGTAATATTCTTACTTTATGCATTATTTTTTTAAATTTGATGTAAACTTACTCAGTAACAGGGCAGCTGGCAGGACCACCCGCACAAGTATTAATGCAAGGTAGTACTTGGTCATGTTGTTGACTGGAAAGAAACATTCTATGTTGAATATTTTTCAGCTTCCCCAAGCCTATATGACTTGGTCTTGACTTAATATATACCTATCCTAATATTTCCTGTCATGTCATGGCAGTAATCTGTAAGCATACCTTTCAGAAAGAAAGAAATAAATTCTAAGAAAGTTTTTAAGGTGACTAATGTTCAAAGACTACAGTGAGAGCTAACCACCTTTGACACCTTTGTTTTCTTTTTAAAATGATTAAGACAGTAGGACAACTACCCACTAATATAATAAATTTGAGATGACAAGAAAAACTAAAAAGATACTAATTTGAATTTCTGTCATAGTTATAGCAAATTATGTGTTTAAAAGTGTATGGATTGTAGATATGATAATTTTAACAATTAGAATCTTATGCCGGTGATATGAAAACATAAGTTGTATCGTACCTCTTATTACAGTAAAGCAGTTATCACATAATTTCAATATACACCATCACTTCAAATAATGTCTGATACTTTTTTTGTAAATAAATTCCGACGTGGGAACATTTTACAACATAATCGGATTTCTAGAAACAAAAACACGACCACACACCACACTCAAAATTGACTGACACAAAAAGAACTGACAGCTGATGACAGTGACAAGTGTAATAGCCACAGATCGTAGACAGAGAATGCTATAGACACCAGCAAAGCGAGCCGCCGAAAGAGACAACAGAAAAAAACGTCACCATAATGAGGGTTACCGTGTGAGCAAAAATTTACCCCATCATTTCTGTGATTCTAAGGTGTTCCACGAGTTAATAGAATTAAAAACTACTGTATACTAGCGACTTACCCTGGCTTCACTCGGGTGCGTCCCTAGTTGCGTTTTAATATAGTAAATAAACTAGGTCTATTTCAATATTACTAGTTCATATTAATTATTCTTGTTATGAATGCTTATAAGCTTTTTTGTAGTTTATGTAAAAGCATATGTGTTTTGTAAATAAAGAATAGATTTTGGTAATTCTTTTTTAATCATATATTAATTAAAAAAGAATTACGAAAATATATTCCATTTACAATTGAATAAAATATCGCATAACATACACACAAAAACAATCATACAACCAAAATGATACCTTATCTTTTAAAATTTAGTCAAAATAGAAATTTAATAATTAGCATTTTAATAATATAAGGTTAATCATTAACTCCTTTATGACTTTCACATATTTTGTTTAAGTAAGTTTTTTTCGCTTTATCTAAGTTTTGACATATTTTGAGTTTTTCACATAAAACGATTAAATTAATCTTTTGAGTCGATTTTAATATACTTATAATTGTTGAACCGATTTGAAACTTTACCATTTTAGTTTTAGTATATAAATAGTATTTGTACCTTAGGAAATACACTCATCTTATCGTACATTCATTTTCAGTAGGCTTTTTAAAAAACTATGAAACTTCCCAGTTATGTTTTTTTCTACTTACTTAAAAACTTAATTAAGTTTTATTATCACTGCGTATTATCACTACATTTTATAAAACAATGTCCCCCGCCGCGTCTGTCTATCTGTTATTTATGTTTAAAAAATATTAATCTGAATCACTATTATTACGATCCACACAGTATGAACTAACTACAGCAAATGGTCTGTTATGTTTACTTTCAGAAGTTTCAAATATGTAATTAATACACACTGCAGATATATTTTTTTTTATTTATTTATTCCTCTTTATTGTACACCTTTAAATAGTAAATAGTGCAAATACAAGTTACAAATGTTAAGGTATAAAAATCGGCGGTCGTATCACACACGGCGATTTCTTCCAGACAACCTTTGTACGGATATTGTCAAATATAATTGAGGGTAGTCTGTGGTGTACAATATAAGGTTATGTTAATATACTATAAACTGAATACTATATTTAACCATAAACGTACCACATACATATACCAATATTAATATTACTTATACATACACTATAATAAATATACATATGTATAATAATATAATTAAAAAGTATTTATAATGACATATAATAATCCTTCAATTGTTTTTTAAATGAGTGCAAGGTTTTGGCTTGTTAAATAGTTTCAGGCAACTTGTTCCATAACCTGACCGCTTGCACCGAAAAGGACTTGTCTGTGAACTGAGTGGAATGTCTCGGCATTTTCAGCTTTAAATTCTCTGATGATCTCAGGTCCCTGCAATGTGTGTTGTGTAGGAACTCAAAACGTTCCTTAAGATAAGAGGGAGTGTGAGGATGGAACAGAGTACTGTACAAAAGAGAAAGAATATGAAAATTCCGCGAAAGCGTATAGGTAGCCACTTGAGCTTAGAACGATACTCTGAGACATGATCATATTTGCGTAATCCAAATATGAATCTGATGCAGACGTTTTGGAGCCGCTCAAGTTTGTTCAGCTGGTCTTCAGTGAGATCGAGATAGCTGACATCACCATAGTCAAGGATAGGAAGAAGAAGAGACTGTGCGAGCGCAATTTTCGTGTTGGTAGGAAGGAAATTCTTCGAATTCTTCGAAAAATAATTTACGACTGATTTCTCCAATTTGAGGATAAGCACTGGTCCATATAGATTCCTAAATTTTTAACCTTCTCGCTATATGGAATAACCGAACCATTGCAATAAATAGCTGGGATTCGCTGAAGGTTTATTCTGCAGTTCAGCCTAGGACTACCCACAACAATGACCTGTGTCTTTGGCGGATTTATAATTAGTCCATAATCCTTACTCCAGCTACATATTTGCGTTAGATCTTTGTTGTTAACGTCAACTGCTTGTGTTATATTATCAGGATCAGCTTTTGAGTAAATTTGGAGATCATCTGCAAAAAGATGGTAGAAAGAAAGTAATCGATTTGTGATTAAGTTTATAAAAACTGCAAAAAGTAATGGGGATAACACGCCGCCCTGAGGTACGCCCGCAGATATAGTGCACCAAGAGGAGTAAACATTGTCAACACGAGCACGCTGCTGGTGACCATATAGGTAACTATGAAACCAGTCAATTGCTAATGGAGATATGTTAAGCATAATATACTTAGCAAGACATCAAAGTCAACGGTGTTGAAAGCATTACTAAAATCTAGTAAAGCAAGGACTGTCAGCTTTCCTTCCTCCATGCCCAACCTGATATCCTCCATAATATGGACTAAAGCTGTGGTAGTACTGTGGCCGGAACGAAAACCTGATTGGAGAGAATTTAGGAAACAATTTTTTGAGAGAAACGAGCTTAACTGATTGTGGATGAGGCGTTCAAGGACTTTGGATAGAAAAGGAAGAATTGATATGGGACGGTAATCTGAAAAAGAGGATGGATTACATTTTCTAGGGAGAGGAGTGATTTGAGTCATTTTCCACGCAGATGGAAAAACATTGGTGAATACAGAATAATTAAGGATGTGGCAAATCACAGGTAGGATTTCATCTAGGATAGGAAGTACCATATCACGGCTGATGTTGTCGCTTCCTACTGCATTAGAGGTTATTGACACTATACTCTTCTTAACATCACAAGCAGAAAATTGACTGAAAACGAATGGGGAACAGTCCGGGGTCGGAAGAGAAGAAAGATAATTTAGCGTTGCAGTCTTAGTAGTTCCTCCAAAATTGGAGGAAGCAGAAAAATGTGAGTTCAAGGAATCGAAATCAACGTCTTTTGAAGGAAAATTTGGACCTGATTTACCGACCCCCTAATGACTTAAGAAACTTCCAGACTTTGACTAGATCACCATTTTCAACAGATTTTTGGATATCTCGGCGTTGAGCATTCCTACACATCTTATTGCAGTGATTTCTAATAAGCACAATTTTTTCCCAATTTGCTGTAGTAGGGTGACTCTTATACCTTGAATATGCCCTAGCTTTCTTTCTCTCTATCGCCTTTATTTCTTCGGTAATCCAAGGTGCGGGCAGATGTCTAACCTTTATTTGACTAATTGGGGCATGTTTGTCATATAAACACATAAGGTGATTTGCGAAGATCCTCAAGATTCATGTCACGAAAATTACGGTGTAGGAGTAATTTAGGTTTAGGTTTAGGAGTACGGATTTGATATATAAATTTTTCCCATATTAGTGGCTAATAATTTACAGAAAAGTTGGTAACACCAAAGATTTTCGGTTAGAAAGCATAATTGTTGTCTTTTTGCTTTTTTAACGATTAATTTATGACCAGGGTAAGTTATACACCATATATGAACACAATAAAATGTTATTGTTACCTAGTAACTGCTAAAGAGTGGACAATTGTCAAACTTTGTTGCCACAGTAGTGTGGCAGACCTTGAAAAAAGTGGCACGCACCGTGAAACAAAAAATGTCATCGTTCTGTCTCATTTATTTACACGACATCAGCATAAGTTGCTATTTTTCTTGCGCGAATGCGACAAAAGCCATCAATTTGTCTATGGCATTCTCTGTCACAGAAATGGGTGAAGTCTTCTTCTTTTCAATGGTAACAACCGTCTTGAAAGCCACAAACCAAAAGTTGAAGTTGAACCGTCTTGACCATAGATAAAGAAACAAGAGTAGATAGGAAATATAGTCACGTGACTTTAAGCCAAATGTTTCTCAAATAATTATGGCAAAACTCCGCCCACAATAAATAGTGCTGCCGTTGATGCTTCAAAATAATATTATTTAAATCCAAGTACATTTATGTATTGTATTTTTTGTCTTTCTTAAAAATATAATGTTTGATTACTGGTTTCAAAATTTGCTTTCCATAAACTTCATAGATAACACTTTATTTGTACACCAGTCTTACAGTAGAAGTATCATACATACATTTGTCATACAAATAATGTACAAGGGGTGGCCTTATTGCAAAATGCAATCTCTTCCATAATATTAAAACTTTGTAAAACTCAACCCCATACCCATCACAGTGTCATAAATGTAGTCTTCCCTTTTTGTTGGACTTATTATTATTTTTATCAACTAATGGAAATATGGCTATTGCCTAATTCAACAAAACAAAAAGTCTAAAGGTTTTGGTTTATGCCTACCTGCAAAAAAGGTTTTTTAACTAGACATCAATGACGCACAATGAACAGTCAAAAAAGTAGGTAGTAAAAGTAGTGATCAAAAGTTCAACAAGATGTCTCCTTTGTTTCAAACAATTTGTTTCATATTTACAAAGCGTCAGTCATCCACTACCCCTAAAACAAAGCATAAAATTCCGTTACGTATGTTAGAAACATTCTCACAACCACTGATATAAAATATGAAAATCACTGACTACAGTAACTGCCAAGTTCTTCGTAAATCGTACCACTCTTCGCATTCAAGACCATCCCCAAACCTATTCCTACCCTTTTTATAACCCCACTATTCATTAATATTTTTCAATCGACCAATACCATTGCGTTACCGGTATAACCAGTCAAAATAATGTCTATTAACTGATTCTTATTAAATAGTAAACTGTGTTATCATCTATTATAGTTTGTCCCTAATTTTAATAAAATAAATAAGAGTTTTTTGATGTGGCGACGACACATATAATGTAAAATGTAAACATTTCTAATATTTTTACCATTTTAATATAAACATTTTTATTCAGTTGATAGTAGTCATTATGACAATCTAAACAACACTACAAACCAATATTAATTTGTAATCATAGACATGAAAACCAACAAAATAAGAAAAACTTTAAGTAACCTGACTTAAAATTAATTATCAATTCTTTGAATTCACAATTCGAATTTTTATGGGTATTTTTATTACACCCTCTAATCTAACCCTTTGTTTATTAGTCCTTTCAATA
The DNA here is from genome assembly GCA_963859945.1 of Euplagia quadripunctaria. Lineage (NCBI taxonomy): Eukaryota > Metazoa > Arthropoda > Insecta > Lepidoptera > Erebidae > Euplagia > Euplagia quadripunctaria. The sequence goes on along the minus strand of OY982563.1, from coordinate 7,873,168 downwards.
CCACAAAAACCACCAAAATAGATGTATTTCACCTTTATAATTGAAAATAACTCCGGAGAACACTTTCTCACTGATGAACTACCACTGAAATGGTGACCTGTCACAAAAGTGGCTACGAAAACATGGCAATAAAACATCTAATGTGATAAACATTATAACTATACTGAACTTTTTTTACAAATGTAAATTATTACAGGTGAAAAAGAGACAAATATTTTTTTGTAATAAGGGATTATCGCATGCCATTATATAGCTAGAAATTAAAAATACAAATAATATCCCCTCTTCTTCTTCTATCAATGGTCATACCAATTAATTCTAACTCCACAGAGTAAATTATTTTAAACGACCATCATCATATTTTTGCTTAGAAATTGTCTGGATGTTGCTTTCTTCTTAAACTATTAATTTTTTTAAACCTATTTTTTGTTAAACTGAATTACTCTGAATCTGATCCTATATGTCTACCAGAATATAATAAGAAGCTAACATAAAAACCACGGACGGGGTCACTAAAGTCGTTGGAAGGATTCGGCGGTTGGGTCCCTGCATTAATAGCAGGCCCTTTTTCAGAAGAGGCTACCAGCGCGAGAGCGAGTCTCCTAGCCAGTTCTGCCCAATGGAACCTAGAGGCGAAAGCCCTTGTCTCATTATACCGATTGAATAAGGAAGCACTACAGCGTGACCTGAGACCTGCGTCTCGTGATATCGGGTCGCAACGGTCCCAGCTTCGCCAGGTCTTAATGGCCAAATAAGAACGATGAGAGTAAGATCTAAATGAAATGAAATCAAAATCTTTTATTTCAATTAAATCAACTATAAGTATTTTTGAATTGTCAGGAGTAGTAGTCAGTCAAACCTGTTGGTTAAAGCAGGTACGCACTCAGGTGTCAGCATAAATAATTGTGTGATGAGTACAATAATTTGTTCTGTAACAAGTGTAATGAGTGGGAATCGAACCCACGACATCTGGCTCAACAGTAATGAAAGTATATAATGTTTAGAAACAAACTATAATCCACTTTAAAAAAAATTAGAGCCAAGATAGTTTTATCCAATTTCCCTGGTATTGCACACAACGAATTTTGATTTCCCTATTTACGATGAGATTTATATAGATCTATACTCCCTATCATAAAAAGATATCAATGAGAAATTATTTCCTTTCTTTACATTTCTATTCAGGCTATTTCACAATACGACCTCAATGCCTCGTGATGATCGTGAACCTCGCGTTGTCCACGCTGTCGAAACTACAGAAAGTAGGCCTTGTTAATTAAAACTAGTGATGTGCCAGATCGTCAAAAATGTACATCCGCGAATACGGATACAGATACGGACCTCAAGTTTTTTCTCATTTGATGCCTAATCATTCTATTATAATCACTAATTAAAACCTGGTTATTAGACAAGGGACAAAATTCACCTCAAATGCATTTTCTTGACACTAGACATGAGTAACTCAGCTAAATTCCTTGCGTCAACTCAATAACTCAGGCGCAGTTTACTGCACCGGCTCTTTGTGTTAACACAAAATTGCGCCATGGCACAGTAAAATGGAACGCGCCGAGTGAGTTGCATTGATTCAATTCCTTATCTTGCATCTCGCTCGTTTAGCTCAATTACAAACTAAATTAAACTGATTAGTTAAATTAAGTTTTCGTACCCTTACGGTGTTCATAAATTTTCTTATCTTAATACACATTAAATTGATTTTAATTCATACTTGGTAGGCTTACGTATGTCAATCTAGACATTATTATTTTGGCATAAAATAAAAAAAGGAATTGTAATATGTATACTCTAACTAGTTACATAAACAAAAACTTAGAAAATAGTTATAAGCCCAGGTTGTATACCTCAATTTTTATGAAATTTTCAAAGATCATAAATAAAATACAATTTGCAAAATCCTTTTTTCATAGCATTATTATAATTAAAAACAAACGCAGTCTTTAAATCATGATAAAACAAATACAGATTTGTTCTTAAGTAAAAAGTAACTAATTTTAAACTTTGCTTCAAATGAAATAATGTATATTTTCCTCTGACTATGGAACATTCGTTTAGCTCACTGAGCTAGTGAGTTAGAGAACTAAGATCTTTTAGATCACTCACTCAGGAGCTATACAACTCCACTGGGCGCCGCACATTTTGAAGAAGTGAGTCAACTCAGTCGGCGCAGTGTACTGAGTTGGCGCAATTGTGCGGCGCAGCGCTGCTTGTTTGTTACCCATCTCTTCTTGACATATTCGTCCGTGAATGGCCAGCATTATAATGTACTAGGGATGACCTGTATTATTTTGAAATAAATACATCGTTTTTATTATCTCGTTTTTCCAATAAGTAATTATGGAGCAAAAAATACTGGTAATATTTTTTATTTCGACTATTTAAATTGTAAAGTGTTCATTTATTACATTAATAAAAACGTTCATATTTACGTTTGAGGTTCTATTGGACTTCACTACTTCGAATTTATTTTTATTGCGAATTAATGGCGTAGCCAGGTGAGTTTTCTTGTTTATTTCTTATTTCATAGTGTTCCACGGCTTTCAATTGTTTTGTCTAAATGTTTTTCATCGAGCAAAATATTTAATCTTCTATAAAGTCAAAATTTTTCCACCTTATCCGTTTTTATTACACGAAAAACCAATATTACGAGTAATGAACACGTATTGGATTTGTTCCGAATTTATTCGCTAGGATTATTCATTGTCATCACTTTCACTTTTCACACAATTTACTTAGTGGTTTTAGTGTACTTCGAGGCGCTGTCGCCATGGATGAGTGAGTTTTCCGATAATTTTCTATCTTCGGTAGTTTTTCTGTGTGTAATTATGACAAGGTTACTCATATCCACTCGAATAAATTATGACAATCACGGTTCGTGATTGTTTTGCTGTATCGGTAAACAACAGGTTCCGGCATTTGACTATATTGTTAAAAGTGGAAATTTTGTTTATTTTACCAGCACCATGTCGACCTTAACGAAAATGACCCGCACGGTTAAAAAACTGGAGGTGCCCAGACCCTTGAAATCGACTACTAGTTCTGCTCATAACCGCAACTCTGTGTTGGACGTCAAAATAAACTCTGGTAAGCATTATTAGGTTTATTTAAATATAGAATGCATAATAATTACTAATCTTACGAGATATTCTGTCTTTGGGCCTTGCTAAAAACTATACGGCTATGATTTATCACAAGTTCCTCTAAATGGTTTGTTGGTGATAAAACTAATTCTGAAAAAGTGATTCTTACTTAATTCACACAGTAAATAAGTACATAAAAATTTCAGACTATTTTAAATCGTTTAACTCCCACACAAAAGGCTAGACTTATAAAACAATCTTATGAGCTGGTAAAGTAACAGTAGTATATTATAAAATTCACAAATTCATAATTATTCAAATTTGGCATAGTAGAATAAAATTGTACACTGTGTTTAAATATAATTTGATAATAATTTCTACAAATGTAAAATTTATGGATGAAGAATAATGTTAAGCAATATCAATTAGATGGATGGTGATAGAGCCACCATATTAGAAACATCAGTTGCATTTGCAGAAATAGTTGAGCAGTTCTCTGCGAAGACATGTTCCTTCAAATGTATATTCTGTCTATAGTATCTTTGATAAATGCAATAAGTAATTATAGACAGGTGCAGATTTAAGCCTTCCAATTCATTAAAATTAGTAGCCTTTATTGACTTAGAGAAGGCATTCCTTAAGGTAAACTGGACGAAAATGATGGAAATTTTCGAAAAGGGTAAGATTACAGAGACAGGAGAATTATAACTGTAAAAACCAACAAATAAAAACAGAAAATGTGGACTACAAACAAAGAGCAACTATTAAGCAGGAAGTCAGACGGGTGCCTTCTGTCACCTTTGATTTTAAAATTTTTTGAGTGTGCCATAAGGAAAATTCTATAAACAGGTAAGGTAGGAGTCAAATTTAATGGAGACTATATAATTGATCAAATTTAACAGATTACAGATAAAATAACACTTAAGGAGTTTGGATTATAAATTAATACCTCAAAATTTTCATCCATAACTAACATAATATAATAGTAATATTAAAATCCCCATATAGAGCAAGTGGATAATTTTAAATATTTAGATAGTTGAATAACGCATGATTCAAGATGTTCTCCTGATAAGACTCACAATTGCCAAACAAGCTTTCAACTATAAAAGAAATCTATTCAAAGCCAAAATCAACATTAAGATGTACATATGGAGCATTAAACGTTATGGCTGTGAAATGTGGATGCTAATCTGAAGAGACAGATGGGTTGGCAGCATTTGACCTGTAGTGCTGGAAGCAAATGATCAACATCAGCCAGACAGAAAAAAGAAATGGATCTCCTACTAATGGGAGAAAGTGGAAGTCGAGACTCATGAAGAGGTTGAAAAAACTGCAGGGGATAGATGGAAAGGCGATTGTTCCGCCGACAAGAGCGTAGCTCTTAAATTTGAAGAAAAACAAGTAATTGTACTTTGCAAGTCTTGTTTCTGTAAAGTCTGCCAAGTCTTGATTGTAGTAAGAGAACAAAGGCCTTATCATTTTCTACTAATAAACCATATGTTACACAAATTTAACATGATAAAATTCTTATCACATAGTAAATAAAGTAATTACATAGAAGAAACTACTAATATTGGGTAAACTTTTCAGTTTCAACTACTGTTCAGTTTTTGCTATAAAAATAATCTCGGCTTATCGTATAGTGTGCAACTGGCATGTGACCTAGATTGTCTTATTACAGCAACAAATTACTTTCAGCATTAGCCACTCACATAATGCATGATGTGCAAATAAGCTAATTAAAATAAAAAATATCTTTGTTTTAATTTAGTATTGTTTTGGAATAAAACAGAGTTAGAGTGCCTTTTTAATGTTTATAGTAATTTTTTGTAATAAATTTATTCTTATTTTTCATAGCATACCAATAACATGTTCCACACATAATACTCGTATTTGTGTCGACTGCACATATTTTTAAGTAAATTGTGTTTTTAGGAAGCCCTATTATGACCTCAATTTTATCACATAATGTACAGATGTGTAAAATTACCATTTTTGTTTTACAGTTGATGACCTCATCGTGTTAACAGAAGCAGTGGCGTACCAAATGATGCAGGGTAATTATGACCGTGCACTCCAAAGTAATGTGTCCACCATGTACTCTAATTTGAAGCTTTATGGCGCCCAGCTCGAAGCACTTTACAAGGACTTCCTAGATAGGTATGTGCATGCACAGAATACATAATAGTAAAGCTATAGAATTCCCAACCCGTCAAATCATTTAAATAAATAGTGACTCTTGTTTTGACACGATAAAGTCGCAATTCGGGTCGCACAGTGCTAATTACCTACAATTATATTCACCTAGAAGTTCCTCTTATCTGTTCTGACGACGCCGCGACTTAGGGTTGTCTTTTTTAAACTAATTAATCTGCTTATTTAATTACCAGTAAGTTATGTGCCTATTACTCTATTTTTGTGGACAAATAAACCTAGGCTAGGTGCTAATAACTCGATAGTCTAGATACGAACGGATGATGCGACGCTGCGCGTGAGTGAGCATTGAACATCACTTGCAGTATGAAGACTCATTCTATATCATCTTATCCAAAATAATGACGATTACGCAGTAGTTACTAAGTTTTACAAGACCAAAATCCGCTTTGCTAAATTGTCCGCATTCGACTTAAGGATTTAACAGCGTGACAAACTATCTTAACTTATCGATGATAATTGGAATTAACGAAGAAGGACTGATGAAAAAGTTATAAATTATATTTGTTTGGTAAAATAATATAGTATATGTAACAAATTAGAAATGTTTTGAAATTTTACAAATGATTATTATTCTAGGAAATTGTTCAAAAATTAAACATAGACGCTGGAACAGGTCAAACAAACTAAATAAAAGCTCAAAAAAACATTAAATGATAAATAGTTTGAGCAACAAAATCGGAAACTATTTTTCCGTAAATTTTGCGAAAACATTCAGTTTTCTTTCCTTTCCATAACTAGCTGTCGCTTATTGTCGACTTAGGCGTGGTAAGCACGTCAAATATTACATTTCGAAATGTTTTTAATTATAGTTTTTTTACTATTAAATGACAATAAACCAACTGATTGGGCGTTTATTGAAAGGGAAAAGTAGGTGAGAAGGAAAGGCAATGCAAAGGAAATTGGTCGGATATTCGGATCGATTGGGGAGTGTTAGCAAAAGCTTGAGCAGGTCAGGGTGCCAGACCGGCTGTTGCTGGGAAGTTTGAGCTACCCAACATAAATCTTTAGAAAAATAAATATTGTTTTGTTTCAGATATTTTGTTGTGTTCCGTAATGGTTCACAAGATGAACGACTGGATAAGAAAACTAGACTTCATCTTCTTGAGCTTATTGAGCTGCGCGCCAAAATGTGGCAAGGCTCCGACTATATGAGTCAATATTATAGACACCGTGGCACGCATGCTGAGGTAACATATTTGATGTTATTTCTTAACCAATCTTGTCACAAAAATATATATTTATGCTTATACTGTACATAACACAGAGTAAAGATCGTGCAACATTGGTAAATGTGATTTGTGTGCTCAGCCACTTTTGGTGCCGACGATGGAGGGGTCAGGCTCGGGTGGCTCGGTGTCCCCGACGCTGGCTGCGCCCGCCGAGCCGCCTTCACTGCTCGGCCCCGGCGAAATCATCAAGCCCTCGGGAAAATTCCCTAAGCCCACCAAGATACCTGGCAAAAACTATTCCAAGGATGAAGTGGTCATCAGGAATGCTGACTCCGGGAAAGGTGACGCACTTTCATTTATATGACAGGACCTATTTTAATCAAGGCACTGGCATGTTGGTTATTTTTAGAATATACATTTGATTAAATATGGAGAAACAGTGCATGACTATTGGGGGTCCATGATATGCTTCTCTGTTCTCAGTATTACTTAAGCGAACTTTATTGATAACTCTATAGTGCATGTCATTGACAAGCAAAATTGTAAATTATGAAGGAGACAAAATTGTAAGCTTTATTTTCTGTATTAAATTCTTTACTGTAATTGTGTTCAGACATTAGTCCCAAAATTATAGCAAATTATGCACCATGGGAGTGCTCTAAATTGGACCAAGTAATAGAGAACATGCTATATTTTTATTTTAAAGAATTTAATGTGTAATGTGTTTTTCCTTACTTGTCTTATTGGGTAAACAAATACCACTCGGAACGACAAAGTTTTCGGATAGGTACACATTGATTTTTTGATTAATGTTTTCGACTATTTGAAAAACACATATGATATGAATAACTCTAAAATCTGCTAAATAATCATTTACACAACATTTTTGTTAAAATCGCAATATTGAGAGAAATAATTTCCACAGAGAAATTATGAAAATAACAATGTGTTATTTCGAAATGCTATTATATCTTCAGATCGCGTCTCATACAAGCTAATGAATTGTGAGATGGTAAACTGAAATTTTTAAATGACAAAAATCTTCAATCTTCGAAGTGTTTATTAAAATGATTTAAACCATTCAAACAAAAATTTTTTTGTACATGTAGGTAAATTTGGCACAGTAAACTAGGTATTTAAAAGGAAACAACTTGATCATCAGTCGACATCAAGTAGACACAACAATGCCACCAATAATATTCTGAGATAAAACCATGTTTACCAATTCGTCTATCTACTTCTACAAAGCTGCTTCCAATACCTGCAAAAATGATTTTTTTTACATGTAAATATACCAATCAAGTCTAAGATATATAACAGATACATACATATAAGTAAACATATTTATGAAAGACTTTCAAAGTTCATGATTTTTTGCGATAAGTATATGGAAGCTAAGCTAGATACTTACTACTTCTTACCTCAATTGAAACAATCACAGTGGTATTCAACCACTTCGATTCGATTCGATTGGCGGTGAAAAAGTCATGTTAATATTATCAGTAGAAAAGATAAGTAATATCTCAAGGCATGACTATGGAGAATCCAACTATCCAATCAAGCTTGAACAAAGTTTATGATTACTCGTACTTTGTTGGTCTTGTCGAAAGTAGCAAAGAATACGCGCTAATCTCTGCTTCAGTCCTCATAAGATGCCTTGGTTGAGCTAAAATAACTGCTAGAAGATGTCGAATGAAATACAATGTTCATGAACACACCTTCCATTTTTAAATTTAAAATTGAAATTGCAATTAATGAGTTGACAAACCAAAGGTCACTAGACGCTGATTGGTGTATCAAAATACGTTCTGTTTCACATTATTTTAGTTGTAATTAATGATAAAAATCAATAGTAATTTGAATAAAAACGTTGCAGGGACTTCATTTATGCTTTTATAACATTTTAATGACAAAATTTCATAAATATTATATTTGCATCTTCCCTATTGTGTGGTATCGAAAGGAGAGCATCTTGATAGCGTATCTGAAGTTGTGTTGTGGTGTTACAGTGATGGGTATCAAGGGCAGGAGGGTGCACATGATCGAGGAGCTAAGTGACACGATTATATCGTTTCAGCGAGGTATGAACGCACGGTGCGGTGTGAAGCGCTTGCGCATGGTGTGGCGGGTTCTCTCTCTTATCTACCGAAATAAACTTCACTATCCATCATATTTAACATAATCTCTTAGCAAATCCTTTGTCACACCAAATTGATATATTTTGTAAATCTGATAAACCCTACTTGTATATACATACCTACTTGTCATCTACCATTAATGTTTACAACACTCATAATAGTCATTTGGGAATGGTTTAGACCTAAAGGTAATTAATTTTCGAAATAAAATCTCATCTCACTGCCTATTAATCGCATCTAGCTACGAGCTTAAAAATTTCAATAATCATTACTAACGTTGGTGCAATTTTTTTGGGGCTTGGAATCATATATACTTTGCTGATTTCAGTGAGTCCCGGGGCAAAGGAGCGTCTAGTGCAGATTACTGGACCAAATGAGGAAAATGTAAAGTAAGTCATAATTAGTGGTTGTTAATTTTTTCTAGTAATTTTTTAGACAAACATTGCTCTCAGTCACAAACATATTTACTAGTGTGACACGGCCACAGTTCGAACTAGCCCAGACGAATTTTGACACAACAGCCAAGTCAGATGGGTTTATTACCCGTGGTCTACCTATGTGGTTCACCTAGGTGAATTACAGTTAACATTTTGTACCATAGGTAAACCACAGGAAAATCTATTAAATGTAGTGCCCATGGTTCACCTCATAGATAAACTACGGGTCAATGTATAAAATGTAGTGCTCTTGGTTCACCTAATGGGTAAACCATGGGTATATATAAAACATTTAGAATCCGTGTTTATTCTGTAAATACCATCCATTAAACAACAAAAATGTTCACTCACAATATAATATATATATAAATATATTATATTGTAAGTGTTTCTAACAGGTCTGTCAAGTTATGAAATTTTGCCATTAAAATAGCGAAATTTGAGATTGAATTGGAAATATACATTTAAATTGTCTTTTATTTTATTTTCTCTATTTTTTGTTATTCATAATTTAAAGTACCAATTAGATTTTGTTAATATCATTTTTCAGATGAACAGGAGTAAAGTTACAATTTTTTTTTAAGTACAACATCACGTTTACGTATTAATAAATTGCTAAGAAATACAGGGTCGTATTCAATTTGGTTAGCGGTTGAATTTATGACAACATTTGCATCATCCTCAACTATACCCGATTCATCCGTGTCATCTCTTTAAAATATTTTCGAACACAAAAATAAAACCTGAAAATAACGGTATTAAATGTTAAGACAATTATTTTACTTAATGTACTTGAAGTAGGTAACTAAATAAATTTTATTAATACCTTTAGATGGTACAGCTCCTTTTTTTATTTTCTGACGTCCACTTTTTGTTAAGTGCCTATTTATCATTTTTACAAAACTGATCATAACAAATATACGTTAACGTGTTTGGTTTTCACCAAGACTCATTTCTACTCAGCGTTACTATCTCTATCCATCGATCCGCAAGTATTATAACCTATAAACAGTAAAAAAATAATTTCAGAATATTCATAAAATAATTCTGACGAACATTTATAAAACATGATTTTGAATAAGTACCATCCATTACGAAAATTTTAAGTTAAATTTTTGCTTAAATAGGAATGGGGGATTATATCTAATTATAATGGCAGCACTGACAAAAATGCTGGCTTCTCTGTCATCTGTTAAATTATAATTATTAAAAAAGTTTTATAGAGATTGAATCACATTACTAACGGGGGGAATGTTATTTTCTTAGTTTTCTACTTTTTTGCTGAATATTTTTTACAATATTTGACGGCACAAGACGCTATTTTAAATTAAATTAGCACAAAGACGTTTACGTACTACAGCTCAGTGCGTTTGACAAGTCAAACGCACTGAGCATGCCCTGGCAACTCGGAAACAATTTTTTATTTTGTTTAAAAACTTAGACTCCTCTTCAACTAATACACTGAAAAGTGTTATTCTAGGTTACCATGTTTTTCCGTCATACATTTCAGGTATTTTATATAACTTGTCTAGTTTGTAACAACTTGTCTTTTTTAATCATTCCTTGATGGGTGTCAATTGTAAAAATGTAAAAAAATATTCAATCCTATTTAAAATATTAAATAGTTTCAAAATAAAATAAATAATTACTTGGTTAAAATGTCAAATGACAGTTTTTTGCCGGGTTTTGATATTAAAAATAATTTAAATTATTTACTTGCAATAAAATATTGTAATATTAGTGCATTTTTCGTTATAAATATGTGCAAAGAAGTCAACAACGTTCTCGCAGTCAAAAGCTATTTTAAGTTTTATAAAAATGAATGTGGTGACAGTGACAGTTTCTCTAGGTTTGAAAACATAGTCTTGTATATGTCTTGTAATATGTTATTAATGAACTAATTAAATAACACGTGTATTATTTATCCTGTTCTCATAATTATACATTATAGCTATAATAATTAATACATTTTTAGACCTATAGTCAGCGCCTCTATAGGTGATGTAGATAACTAAATGCATTTCCCTTGCTTGACATTGAGGCGTTGACTTACACAAAAGAAGTTGCCAGTCTATTTTAGTATTAAATATTTTAGTTTATAGCACAGAGTAGAATAAGTATATTTATACAGATTCAAATTGGTGCCACTTTGAGACATATATAATCAAAGAGTTGTACTGTTGTCTGTTTTTAAGATGAATTTTGTTCATACTTTTTATTTTTACTTTTTGCAGTGGTGACTGATGGTTACTGCGTCGATTTTGACATATTCACCGCACCGCACGTCGCGGCGTCGTACACGGTCCGCCCGCACCATATTCGATCGTCTATTTATGGTTTTAGTTTCGGGAGCGACTTCACTAATGAATTAAACACATCTTAATGCAACTTTTCTAATAATTACTATATGACTTGGCATCAAAAACGTTCAACCGCGAGTTTCATCCGAGTAGAATATAATTTAGTGCCCGTATCTATAAACTCTTAAAATGAGATTAAGAATTGCAAATAGTTATGATTAATTTCGTTGTATTAATCGTTAACGTTGTCGTTGAGTGTCTATAGTAGTATGCATGTCTACAGCCACGCTAAGCACCTGATCGGCGACACGATCCGGCGTAACGCGTCGCCGGTCCGGCTGGAGTCTGCACTGGAAGCCGGCGCGCTGGCTGGTTCGCGCGCTTCACTCGACTCCAACGGTTCAGACGACGCACCGCGTCTTCGGGAGGTACTTACCCTTATATTCCCTTTTATGTACTTCTATGTAATTTCATGTCCTTATAATTATACCACGGGTATATAAATACCCGTATATGCCCGTATATACCCTTATTATATCCTTTCATATTAGGGACTTCTTCAGACTGTTTACTCTGACGTGGTCCGTTTACTTACTCTAGTACAAGGTCTACAATCAATCACATGAAATGTTAGTTACCGAATCTGTTTCAGTGTACTACTACAGCAGATCCGGGTAACTTACATCTTTACTATACATGTTAAAATTATCTATTAATTAGTAAATAATTGTGTGATTTAACTTTTATGCGTTATTTGTATTTTAGAAATCTCCTCACAATTCCCGAGCTCTGCTCCATAGCTTCTCTACGAATGACGCCGCACTAGGAGAGTATAAGTACACTGTGACTTTTGGGCAACATTCCATTAAGATCACGGGCAATAATTTGGATCTTGTAAAGGTGAGTTAAATTTTTGTCCCTGTTCTATATATATCCCTACTGATATATCCTCACGGGTACGGATAGTTGGATTTTTTTTCTATTTACGTGTAGCGGACACGTATTTCATGATTCTAGGTCATAGGGAAGTACTATTTAGGTTTTGCTTTGCCTACAAAATGTTAAAATCTAAGGCTTAATGGCCGTATCTTTGGATTGCGAAAATTTTATATCCAAATTTTTCTAATATTAGAAAAAAAAATCAGCAGTTGGATATTTTTTTATTGATATATTAAAGAAATACTAACAAAACATTAATTACTATTAAAACGCAACTTCATCTTAGACAACATATAAAAAATTATGCCTTTATTTGTTGAATTTTGTCCACGGGTCCCAAGCCCGAAATAAGCGCGAGGACACGCGCCACTACATATTTCGGCTTGGCATGTTTAAAATGAGGCGTCATGCTCGGACCAGCATTTTATCAAATTCAACCTGAAGATACTCACACCGCCTGAACCCCGACGAAACCCTCGAAGATAGATTGCAGTTAAGAGCATAGATTTACCCAATACTGACCACAGCGAATATTGATAACCACTTTGACTAACTATAATAAGTCATAGTTTTATCCATTTCTTTCAATTATATTGATATCCTCGTTATGATAAGAAATACCTCGACCCCTTTATAAACATATGAGTTCGTTCATTGTTGCAACATGCAAACTTAAAATAAATTATATTTACCCACGTCAAGTAAATTGAGAAGGTCAATAAAACAATTTATTTGTTTCTATATCAATCAAAATATCAATATTTTACTTCACATTTACAAAGAGATTCACTATCAAAAGTAATTCTGGAACACTTTATTATTCGCAATAAAAGGCAAACACGAAACACTTTGAAACATTTTCTATGAGATACAAATAAACAAAATACAAATTGACTTAAATTTTCAAAACGGTAGACATTCTTGGTAAAGTGTCCGATTTCGGTTTTTAAATACCGGCTCTAAATATAGGTTTCAAAATACCTGTTGCAAATTTAATTTTAAAGGGTGTGTTTCATTGGTTGGCTGGTGGTTATTAACTTGTGTAATGTATAATATATAATTTTAATTGTGAAATTCCAAAAAATGTTTGAATTCGCTTTGCTTCTACGATTCGATTCCAGTTTTGACAGAACCGTTTCGTCACCGGTATTCCCGGTAGTTAAGGAACCTTTTTCCTTGCAACAAAAAACGAGACATCTTTTTAAAGAAATAATGGAGCTAAAGTTGATGTTTAAAACAGTAAAATGTATCCATACCGGAAGGATAAGTGGAAGAAAAAGCGCATCGCTTGCTTCGTGGGAGTACCTATAGGTGAAACAGCCCAAAAATAAGACTTCACTTTTTGTACGGTCAACTAAAAATGTCAATTTATAATTTTAATGCCAATATAGCTAATAAAAGTTTCAAATTACGTGATTATTTAGACGTACTGAAATCGAGATGATCAATTAAACTTTCGTTAAAAAAGGATCATAAGACTTTTTTTACAAATCGTGTTTTTAAAAATCAAAAGCTTTACCAGAGTAAAGCTCTTGATTTCTACAAGATTGTAACATAAGCGCACAAAATCAAATTGTTTTTTTTTTTTAACATTTTAGTTCATAAATGAACGATTGCGTTCTGTTCGTAGACTGCGAAGTTAGTATTAGACGAGTACTTCGAGAGCGCGGGCGCTCTGGAGGCGATGGGCGCGGGCTCGGGCGACTTCTTCACGCTGTCGCAGCGCCCCGCCGCCGCGCTGCTGCTGCGGGACGACGCCGCGCTCAACGGCGCCGACGACGACGTGTTCGCGCCGCCCGACAACGGTACGCTCACTCGCACCCACACACCCACACACACACATACACACACACACACACACACACACACCCACACACACACATACACACACACACACACACACACACGCACACACACGACCCGTTGTGTTAACCAGTAATAATTGATGATTTTTAGCAAAACCTCAATTATTTCATTTCATTTTAAGTACAGGGAGAGAAACATTTTCCAATTGACAATACAATCGCAACATTGAAATTAAACTGTTATTGTTTATTCGTAATAATTATGAACGTATTTATGGGCGTTTGCGGTAATTCTACTAAAAGCAATTTTAACTAATGATCTAACATGTCCCAAATATACAATGGGTCGAGTTAATCGACTACAAACATCTTTCCTCTTATAGAATGTTCCTCCTCCTCCTTTGATTTTTTTTTTGGAGTGTTGGACTTTTAATTACAAATCTTCGTTGGCCCGAACCGTAACCCTTCCCCAAATCACCATATTATTTTATCATATACTAGCAATCCGCCCCGGCTTAGTACGGGTAGCAGAGACATCTTCAACAATCATCATCATATTTCAACCAATTTACACAAAACCTTAACAAATTATATACCCAAACCTTCCTCATGAATCGCTCTATCTATTGGTGAAAACCGCAAATTTATCGCGAACAGACAGACAGACAGACAGACGCGGCGAGGGACTTTGTTTTATAATATGTAATGATTATTATCCTATTAAATTACCAGTGGCCAATTCTTAAACAGCGGTTCAATCGAAATACCAGACTTTAAAATAGTGTTCATTTCGAAGTGATAATTCTGTTATAAAATTAATTTTAAAGAAAATAGACAATTTAAGCTATGATTGATACAGAGCATATCAGTATGATGATGTACTATTTAAAACAGTCTACATATACTTCAAAATATAAAAATATCCCCAACTTATGTATGTGGTTTAATAGTCCAAAATACAAGTGGGTATTAGGGTAGGATATCTTTGAGTGAGCATTTTGTGAAATTATATTATTAGTAGAAACACAGATGTAAATTATCTGTCTACACAGCTTTATTAACTTTTTTCTTGCTGATTTCAGTTTTCAAATCTTTCTCAATTTCTCAATCTCGATTATTTTTTTACGATATTAGCTACCATCCATAAATTCGTTCATACTCTGAATTTTTAATTCAGTATTATTAAGTACCAGTTTCTGTGCGTTGTGATTGTTTAGTTAATGCAAAATGAGGTCCACGACAGTACTTACGACGACAGTATTTTTAGAAGTAGAGTTTGTTAGTAAGTTTTCCGAGTGAAGCTATTTGCCGCTCTCATTTACATGGCGGTTAGAATTTCATATAAATTTCTTCTACAGGAAAAACATTGCAATATTTAATACTTTGAAACCGCATGTCATAGCAGCTAGGATTTGCAACTCTATTTGAAAGCATGAAATATTTCTGCACTGATAGTGTGTTATTTAATAATAACTGTTAGGCCGAGAAAGTACACCTTTCTCCGTAAAAGTGCGACTGACTGAAGCATGAGAATATTATTCAATTGTATTATTAATGTAAAACCTTCATACATAGCAGTCATCTCTTTAAAAATCATATTTTTAGTTGCATTGTTTGAAATATTTATTTTTCGTACAGAATGAACATATTATTATTAAGTATATTTATTATGTATATTTATGTCGCTCATATTTAATATTTTATTTTCGAAACCACCTTGAACCACGGTCGCAGCGGATATATTTTTTCCAAATTTTCGTTTAATATCATCTATTCATAAGCGATACTTTAGTTGCATTTAAAAATATTAACCTACAATACTCCCACTGAACCAACCGTACTATTTTCGCATTACAATTTTGGAAGCAGATATATGAAACTTCAAAATTAATTAAAATACCTACCCGTTCGGTGAAGTCGTTAAAGATATACGCATAAACGCTTGGAGTTTGACGTGGACGCTCCGAAGTAGTGCGGTGTGGAGATCGGTTCGGGGGAGCGTGCGCGGCCGTGTCGGTGAGTGAGTGTGGCGAGTGTGGTGGTGAGTGTGGCCTCTGTGCAGCGGCGGCCGAGGCGGACGCCACGCCGCGCCGCCCGCGCTTCTCGCGCGCCGCCAGCATGGACAAGAACCAAGGTAAACACCCAGTCACGAGTAGGTTCGGCCTTCGAGACCTCTTCCTGCACGTATAGCTTTGTGTATTCGTCGTGGCAAATTGTTAATAGCTAGTGTTTTGGTTAACACTTTCAGTGCTGCCGACACGCCTGGCGAGTTCTTAATTTATACAATACCGTGAACGCGCTGAACGTGTTCGGCCGCATTGATTGTCAACGGTAGCAACTGAAATGAGTAAAAGTTAGCTTCGGTTTAAGTATTAGTTTCAAAATCTTATACTATTAAACTACCATGAATATTAGAAACTAAAGAATGTGTTTCCATATAATCTTGGCTACACCGAGCCCTTAGATTACTCATCTAAACATTTTACGCCTGTAAAGGCGAATAAACAATTTAGATTTTAATGTGGGAAAATATTGACAATTTCTGCTATAATTACGTAACTTGCTTACCTTTGATCTTAATTTTTGACATATTGCTAAATTCAAACGCACTGAACTATGATAAATCACTTTTTATATTATACCCTAACAAAATTACTTATACGCGGGGTACACTGAAAGCTTTGCGTAACTCATTAATAAAACAATTTACATGTAAAGTAATATATTTACTGCTTTTCGAAGTATTATCCGTTACATTTTAAACACTTTTTCATTCGGTCAAACCATTTCTGAAAACATGAGGACTTATCGCAAAACATCGATCGAAAAACAATATTTTTTTTGCCTACGTTTCTCGCCTGCCTCAATTTTGTTGGTGTTGCTGTCACCTTCGAACACCCATACAGAAGACTACTTTTTTCAGCATGTAACAGTATATCCATGTTTCATTTCCTCTCACAATGTCATACACAGCATTTGAACGTCCGTGATCGTACTTCAATATTTTTTTTACACCAATCACCACGAGTCCGTTTTTGTTCTGGGGTGAGTTCATGAGGAATTCAGCGGCAACAAAGTTTTCTAACTTAAATGTTGCATGTAAGATTTTTTGAATTTGGCTTATACCAATCCCCAAATGTTTTCGAATCTCCTCATAGGTGATACGCCGGTTTTCTTCAATCAGTTAGTTAAAATGTACCATTCTGAACAAGAAATTTTTTAAATCATAAATCTTTTCGCGTTGATTACATTTTGCTACGGACGACGAACTTCAACTTGTGATAAAAAATAATTGGCACGCGATTACCGCCGTTTATAATCAATGATTGAGTTTCTTATATTTCAAAAAATATAACATTCGAAATTCAAACATTTATGAGCGGCCAGGAGCGAAGAACTTTTGGTGTGCCCTATGTACATACCGGTAAAAGACTAAAATTACAATATTAACAATATGCCTTTGTACAATGCCGGTGAACGTCTAGCGTGTCCAGTTATTTCAGTCTATAGTACCGGCGACACGCTCAGCGCTTCCAACACAATTTGTTCGCGGCATCGTACCCCTACACCGTGTAGTAGAAATTGGGGTGGCAGTGAAAATGTTAACAGACATTATGAAATACTGATAAGATTTTTGGAATCCCAAACAAAATTCTTATCAGTATTTCAACATATATAGATAAATGTATCCTGAGATACTGGTATTAAGGATACGGATACTTTAGAATATCGACAGATGTATATTATTAGATGCGTATATTTTGGGACCTATTGAACACATTATTTGAGGAACGGGTCTTATGGGCTGAGCCTACAGAGTGCACGCTTCACAGCATGAGTCGTTCTCATCACCATAAAGTGTATTTAAACAAATATTATTTGCTGAACTTTATAGTATTCCAAAATGGCTTCGACTTCGCAATTCAAAATGGCAACATGCCATAAATCTACCGATTTAAAAGTTGCTACAACATTGTAACTTATTTAAATTGTATTTTTCATAAATCCTTAGATAGTCACGACGGATATCTAGTTGAAACCGTCGTTGGTAA
>OY982563.1:7663419-7854813 GCA_963859945.1 Euplagia quadripunctaria | reverse complement strand
TAGCCTATTAAGCGTAACGCTATAATTATTTAAATTGTAATAAGCGACTCTTAAAATAGGAAATCTATTGATCTCAGTAACGTAAGTTGTAAGTTAATTAATAAGACTGGGCCTGTAGTATTATGTGATGGGGCTCCGATGGAGTCTGGAGTGGTGGTGTCTTTTCTTCCGCAAATAATTGTTATATCGTTAACACATAACGTTTCACTCGAAAGTAACCCACAAGACTGAATATGAATAAGTTTAGGTAATACGATTATTATAGCTGCAAAGTGAAAATAGAGCTTTTTGAAAAAAAAATATTTTTCATTATTAAAATAATGAAAGAATTTTTTAATACTAATATATAAAGGTGTTTATTGACAGATGAATATTGATAAATCTTTTACGCAATGTTATTTACAAGAATGAATAGTTTTGAAAGCTTTACTAAGTGTTTGTTACTAATGCTAATATAAATTTGTCATGTCTGTTTATTTACGCTGCTCGGACAGAATGGTTACTCGAGAGGGGTCTGCTACAGGTAGAAACTGTTCGCCTATTTGCGTTGAGTGGAGTTCAAAATTTTTACTGTTGATTTTCTGTTGTGTTCATTTGTTATTGTTGATTATTTTTAAATGAGTAAGAATTTAAATTACCAGTGTTGTTTCAATGCGATTGTCAATTTATGATTTTTTAAATATAAAAGTTTAAAAAACCTATCGTCTTTGCCTGTTCTTTCGCTTACCTCCCAACTAACTTTCGAATGCGTCTGGTGGTCGGTTTTTCTTGTAAATAACGAGTGGAGGGCCCACACGCTTACACAGCATACTAACAGTCGGCACGCGCCGTCCAGAGGCCGGCGGCGGTGGTGCGGTGCATAATGTGGTATCGTGTCGACAGAGTTGCCTGGAGTTCGACAGCGCCAGCTACCTGAAGAAGGTGCGTGCTGCGGGCGGCACCACCGTGGTCGCGGTAGACGCGCCGGACTCGCCCGAGCCCGAGTAGGCTCCGCGCGGGCCCCGCGCTCCCCGCGCTCGCTCGCACACCGACACCACACGCACACCGACACACACGCGAGCGAGCGCCGCACGCACACGTAGGCAGCTCGCGGCGCGGGCCGGCTGGTCCGTCGAGCCGTCTCCGTACAATGTCTATTTTAACGAGTTTCACTATCAACATTCATTTAGCGGACTTGATAAGTATTAGCACACCAAAATATTTTTTTTTTAGTGGTGGTATAGCATGCCTCATTTTTGTGAATATTTATTTCATAAATTAGCTGTGGATCTGATGATGTGATAAAAGTTACTGTGCGTTAAAAATACTGTGTGTTATTATTTGCACAAATCCACAGTCTACGTTGATCTCCCATCAGTGGTTTTATCTCCAGCTCATAGGTACATTAAACATTCTGAACGGAACATTTTCAACTTAATGTTTATTTCGTCTAACAAAGGAACATGTTCATTATTTTGTTGTATATATTGACTCTGTTAGTTTGGGATATCATAGAGATTCCATTTATTATATAAGAAGAATGCATGCATTTCTTTCGTGTGTTTGTATACTCACTTCCAAACTTTTTAGTGTCTAGTCCCGACGAGTAATGTGTCGATTCTCACTATTTCGTAAGCTTTTTATATTTTAGAGGAAGCCTGCCAATCAAAATAACTATAACAGAGGTTAGATATTATAGTTTGCATTAAGTATTTATTTAAAATATTGTTTTATTATTTTTGTTATCTCATTAGAAATTTAAATATAGTTGCTATGCACTAAACCAAATAATTATTGTAGTGAGTCCTCGAATAATTATTACACTACCGTAATCCTTGTGATTTTATGGTTGTCAGGCTTTCTTACGTTTTAAAAGGATACAGTAAGATCTCTTTAAAACTAACCGACAACACAGTTGTCGGGTATCTAAACCGTCGCTTAAGCTGACGTAAAAACCATTACGTCACTCGTTGTCAATTTTCATGTAATCTTTTTGTTTTAAAATTATTCGTGCAGATTAATAGAAAGACGAGGTCTGGTCTAAATTGTTATTATATTTGATGAAGCAAACGAGTGACGTACTATTAACTTCAAGTAATAAAACTAAAACAATTGGTGCTTCTTGGGGAAAGTATTATCGTTGAATTTGTAATCAAAGGTTTATGTTTACACATTTGTTTTTATATCATAGACGTATGGCTATAATTGTGAAAATTGATATACTAAATTTTCTAATAGATAAGAGTTTTATTTCAAAACCTAAACATATACACACGTGGGACTGCCGACAGAAGTGAAAACTTAGCGAAACTAACTTAAAACGTCACATTAGCAGGTTGGTGACATTGAGCTGACAGAACTCAATGTTTAGGTTAGCGCCCTCTAGTGGATCTATATATGTGCTGCGTGACGGTCACGAGTTGTGCTTTTTTCCCCATAGCAAAAGTGCAAAAACGTGCCTAAAGAAGTTTTCACATCAAAAATATTTGATACCCTAACTATATTATCCATCAGCCCTTCCAAGGTACAAAAATGAAACTGGTACTCACTATAATGAAGCGGGCAAAGTATCAATCTTCTCACGACCCGCAACCGCCTCATGTCCCAATACAAAGGGTCCCGACCCGTCCACCCCATCACTCAGTCTCACTGGTGGGTGGAGTGATAATTCATAATTACCCCATCCACGCACTGGTAGGGGGATGGGTAATTTCTATTTACCCCTCCACCCGCTGGTGGGTGGATAGGTAATTTATTTTAACCCCTCCACCTACTGGACTAGGGTTTACGGAAACAAGTTTTATCATCGATAAATAAATGGTTTTTAAATATGAAAAGAAAGGAAGAATTTAACTAAACAAAGTTTAATATGAACCAAATTAATATAGAGATATTTAACAGTTAAAACAAGACGGTAATATTAGTCTCACCAAAAAATTTACAACTGTAGGTACCTACACTGAAAATCTTGCCACAGTAGCCACATTTTCCACAGTGAAAAATAGTCCCTACCGACTCGTAGTCACACCACATTATCACACCAGTATGACATTGGCCTTACCTAGAATAAGAGTCCACAGTAGGCAGTCCTCATGCACCAGGGCGCGTAGGATAGTCAGCCCGCAGTGGATTTAGACACGCGGCTGGTAGTACCATCGTCCTGAGAGCTGGTAGGTAGTAGCTTCGATTTCGAAGCGGTGGTTGAACCTCTTCCGTACACGAAACAACTTGTACTGGAAGCTTGTATCAGGAACTTGTAAACTTGTACTTGAAAAGTTACACTTGGAAACTTGCACTTATAAACTTCCACTTGAAACCTGGCACTCCAAAAAGGGGGGCATGAGAGCTGCTTAGACGGCACAGAGGTTAGTCAAAAGTCAGTGTCCCAACGGAAGATATCAGGACAGCATAAATTAAGTTAAAAAGTGGGTAACACCTTACAATAAAATGATAACGGCGGTAAATTAATACAGTTTACAGTTTTTACGATAATATGAGAACTCACCCCAGCGCAGCGGGTTCCAAATAGATTTGTAGAATAATGTTGATGATACCGGCGATAGCTGCGCGACACCCAGTCACGAAGAACATCAGCAGGCCTAGACAAGTGGCTCTTCATTTTCTATAACGACAGTAGAATAGAAAAGTATTATATTAGGGGGCGTCCATTTATTACGCGACGTGATATATAATTTTTGATCTCCTTCCTTCCTTTCTTCTTCTTTTTCTTCCTTCCTGCTAATCTTACGTGAGATTTTTTTAACTGCAAATTTTTTGTGTAAAAACGTAATTTGAATTTGATTGATTGCGTTGGATTTATTTAAAAAAAATGATTAATTAGTTTTATTTTAAGACTAGTGAACACTAGTATTTAGACAACGTAGTTTAGAATCACAGTAGGGAAATCGAACAATAAAATATATAATTCGCGTTCGCAAAATCAAAGTAGAAATGGAAATGTGATTTTAGAGATTGACACTTGTCTATGCCTGCAGAGCCACGAGGGAAAGAGACCGACTCGGCGCGAGGCACGCCTTTTATAGAGTGCGCGCGCGATGAACTCACAGCGCTGCGCTCTAAACGGGGTAGTAAGCAGTGTCGAATCCATATTACCTATCTATTTATTTTAATTATTTTTAAGGTACATTAATATTTGAGGCCATGAGAGCCAGAGTGGCCTAATTACTTAAACAAAAGTTTTCAGTAGTAAGGAAGAAACACAAGCCCAGATTTAAAAAAAATTTAACTTTAGAAATTCAAAATATTTTATTATTCTTTGGTGCTCAAATCTCTTAATATGTAATATACATCTTTTAGGAATGATATGTACCCTAGGCACCTTTATAATTTTTTTGTTTGTTAGTTAGGCCACTTTGGCATTTGGGTTTTAAGATTTATTGAAAAAAAAAGCAGTTAGTCCAAAGTATTTATTATAATAAAAGTATCCTTACATTAATAAACCTTCCTTTCATGCATCAATCGCTATCTATTTCTTCATCTGCCACATGCAAATCATTCCTTACTGAA
Organism: Euplagia quadripunctaria; assembly: GCA_963859945.1. NCBI lineage: Eukaryota > Metazoa > Arthropoda > Insecta > Lepidoptera > Erebidae > Euplagia > Euplagia quadripunctaria. Next base: position 7,850,307 of record OY982563.1, on the reverse strand, counting down.
GCATTGTCCTTAATATTAGTATAATAGTCATGAAGCACCGGGGGAATGTATTGGAGAAGTTCCACCAAATCCTTTTTTTTCTCCACACTTATTTGTTTTCCCACTGGATACAAAAGATCAAGCTGTAAATTTGCTAAAGCAATAGAATTTCTTTTCTTCAAGTCCACATTTTCAAACAGGACCTCTGCATTATTTGAATATTTAAAAAATATAGTGAATGGGTGGTTTTTGTGATAAAGGAGCCACTGAATACTTAGCCACTTTACTTTTGATTTTTCTGCAGTGACTTTTCGATTGGTAATATTATTTTCCAGTTTTTTAGTTGAATAGAAATCTTCTTTGGTCATTTTTATAATTTTAAAGGGATTTTTCTTTCTTGCAGCCTTTATAACTTCAATCCAATCATCAGGTATGAAAATATTCTTAAAATATTTTTTCTTTTTTTCTATCAATCCGAAGTCCTGATCACACGCCAAATAAGAATGACCACTGACAAAAAATTTATGGTCTATATTTTCCACAACATAGTCTGGATGACTAGTGATATATTGACAAAGAGTGGCCATTTTTATGTTGCGGTTCTGGCCCCCACATTGGTCAGAATATAAAATTAACCTCTTGGTCTTGACATGTTCTTTAATGTATCGCAATAAACAAGATCCTACTTCTTGTGGTCCTCTCGAGGCTACTGTTTCATCCCATACACACATAGTTGCGTTGTCATTTTCAGCATCATGTATGCCTAGTACATACGTCCACAGCTGCCTTTTATAATAACACACACCCGTTGACACTACTGGAGTAGGCAATGTTTTCATTAGGTCGAATACAATGACAGTGACATCTGAGTCTTCTTTAGCAAGGTTTTTATCTTTCTTGTAATTATCTTTAGCAGAGTCAGCTTTTGAGAGGTGTATCTTTTTTTGTAACTCAAGCTGGTCCTTTTCTTCTTGTGAATGAGCTGCATCTATCTTAATCTTCAGATTGTCACATTTCTTGCATGAATCGGATATAGGTGCATGGAATGATAAATTAAATTGTTCATTGAAAATTTTCCGGAACATAAAATCTGATACCTTTTCTGACTCTGAAGTATTGTCACAGTACATGGAATACAGTTTTGGCAAACTTAGATCTGGAGCTAAGAATCTTCTGTTCATACTCTTGTGTAGTGTGTAGTGTGATTCATACTTAGGGAATTTATCAATAAATGTTTTTACTTTTTGAACCTTTTCTTCAGTTGTCTTATTGACAGGAACATGCTTTCCCCTTTTATCAATAGGTGGTGTAGGAATGGACAATTTCGTTTTTAAAACTCTGGTTATTCTTCCATCAGATACTGCAAATACTTTCTTGAAGAATTCTTTACATACCGTAGTAGACAATCCATTGGAATTTGGAACAGTATACACCCGGGTATTGGAGCGTCTAGACTCAGTTTGTCGGCGATCAGTGAGAAAAGAGCATCTTTTTTTAGGTAACACTTTTACCAATGAAAATAGGTAAGATGACTGCAAACTAAAACTTTCCATGGCATAAAACCTATCGAAGAGTTCTTTTTGCTGTGCAGCACCAACTTTATCGTGGCATTTTAGTCCACATCTACATGGAATATCTGTGTTTATATTTTTCGAAAGTACAATGTTACCTTTTGTATTCACATATTCCTCCCCTCTAGCGCGTTTTGCTTTGCGGATATTCTTTTTCCACTTACTTGGCTGTCGAACTCGCTTTCTTGGCTTCCGTTGCTCTTGATCGTTTTGAGGGCTTCCTGGGTAATAAGTGGCATTTGGAGAATGGTTATCTGCTAAAATGTCAAGTAGATCCAAGGCAGTTGGCGATGGCGATCTTGTTGGCAAATACTCAGAGCCTGAATCTTGATAGGGATCCTCCTCATCAACACCAAAGATTTCTGAAAGTAAAATAATTTGCTTAGAAAATAGCAAAGACTGAGAAAATTAGTTACAATACTCAATCTGACATTTTTTTTTATCAAAATCATGTTTTGCTTACCTTGCATTGTGTTTTCTACATTACTAGAGGTTCCAGCTTCCATTTTAAGTATCATTCATAGCAAGAAAACACCTTCGATCAACAATAAAAACAATCCAAGAAACGCGGCAAATTTTGACAGTTTGGCCTAACGTCAAACTAATGTCAATGCAATTGGTATTGCCATAGTGCTAAAATGGCCTAACTCACTTAGGCCAGTACAGCGCTACCAAACTTTTTAAATTTCTGATAGGCTAAGATGGATTCTAATGACATCTATGAAAAAAATGTTGAACTAAATTTTAGGCCACTGTGGCGCTATGGCATTTACCGTTTAGAGCAGTTTTATCAAAAAAAATCAGTATTGAAAAAATGACAGTTAGGCCACTTTGGCTCTCATGGCCTCATTTATGCCATTCTTCCGTACAACTTAGAATACAACGTTACAGTATCCCGCCTCAACGGAAGGCTTTTTCGTACTTAATGGAAAATCCGGCTATGCCTAATCATGGAACTTGTTCCTATATCTGACAATAGGTATATAAACTCTAAAGTATAAAAATGCGTCCAAAGAATTCTCCTCACGTATTAATAGGTAGGTATACATGTAGATGTAAAAATGATAAAAACAACACTATACGTATTATAACCTCAGCCATGCAGCCATATTTAACAACTTGTGACCAGGCATTGTGTCGTGTGGTTTAGTGCCGACTACACTAGTCCTGGGGAGGTGATGACACGTTGTTATCACTTTCACTTTGAGTTGCAGTTTTTTTTATTGTAATAGCTAGATCTGTCAGAAACACCATTATTACAACCACATCAACTGTATTCCAGACCATTTTTCCTGACGCCATTCTAACACACTCATCATTTTTTTTAAGTACCTAGGTATTTATTTTAAAAGAAGTTAGGTAAATATTTACATTATGAAAATGTGGAAGAATTGTGAAAGTTCTTGAACATGACGTTCAATTTTTTTTAGTGTGGCGATCGTTTCTGGCATTTTTTTGCTAATAAATCCTTTTTGCTTTATTACTTTGTGATGATTTAGAACTTTGTGATGGTGAAATTAGTATTGGACACTGTATTGAGAAATGTAGCAATATTTGATTTTATCTTTTTTTAACAGACTTCAAAAAAGATTTATTTCATATTCACATCTAATGGTCAATTTCTGATTCATTACCATGATATCAGTATACAGTTCCTTCAAAAATGTTCAATTCTTTTTATTTTGAGTATTGCAGCACATAGAAGAAATTAATTTTGTTAATTATTTAATCTCAATTGGTCGAATAGATGGTGCTGACTATTCCATGGAAAAAAAAAACTTATATAAATTACAATCAAACTGTGTTATTTTTGTTTCAATAAATCTGTGATTATATACATAAAACTGTAAATGCCTCTTTATTTCATGTTGTGCAAACATAAAGAGATCCCACACGAATAGTGATCTGTTATCATTATCATGTACACAATATAGACGGAACAAACAGGAACAAATCTGGATAACTGTTACGATTTCAACAATCGCGAGTAGTTCATGCCACTTGACCACTACCTATTCTGCAAGTAGTTAAGTGGCACGGTATCATAAAACTAATCATGCCAGTCGACCACTAGAGATCCAAAAAGTAGTAAACTCGCCTGTGAGCCACTTTTTTATCGTGCCACTTGCCACCTACGCCTCTGGTCTGCTGTAGGTAAAGTGTGACTGAATACACATTTATGTTAACTTGTAGGTAATATGTTTCTAGAAGGGCATAGTGAAACAATTATTAATTGGTAAATAATTTATTCTATATATACAAAGGCAATACACTTGATTATACATATTTATAACTTATCCAACAACTAAATGCTATCATAATAACAAATGCAAAATAATTTAAAATTAGTACGTAAAATAATATCCTATACAATGTTTAGTAAACATTACTATGGAAGAAGTTATAGTTTCAATATATTGAATAGCTTAGTACTTATACCTCCAACATGGAATGCATGATTAGCCAAGCATAGCAAGAAACGTAACATCATCTTGTTTCGAACATCGAACCAGCGATCAAGCGATGTAAGATACATATATGGTTTAAAATCGAACTATTTCGTCAAATTATAAACAGTCCTAACAAACATCTTGTTCCTGTTATTTTTTTCACTTTCATGCCGCATTAATTTCTATTTTTCCAGGTTGATAAAAATTTATAGCGGAAGGTACCCATATATAATATTTAGCTACTGTTCTATCTATCTGAGTCATTAATCACTAGTCAAATGTTTCGTGTTATGGTCTCTGGATAGTACAGAGCAGGGATGTTATGGATAATATATTACACAACCATTTCAGCTACATAGAAATAATGAAAACTTGTCATAACATCTCTCACATTTAGACTCCCTTCCCTCCCTTCTCCATTATTCGAAACTACGGTTTCGGATAGATTTTTAATTTGAATATCCCATAGTTTCGGTTCCGCTTACGGAGCTTCATAACATCCTTGTTACAGACATGAATTTTAAAGAAGTATGCCTTTATGACCGTAACATGTTGACTTTTCAAAATGCATTTATTGTACTAGATATAATTTTCCTAAAACATTTGTCATCAAAAATGTTTATTTGATCTGATTATTACTTGACGACGCCCTTGATAATTCAAGATACAGCCCCGGTACAAAATTACCATAGTGTTGCTAAAAGAAAATAAATGTCTTCTGTTTTTTACCTCGATTATATCGGAAATGGAATGTCAGAAATTCCTTAAAAGCTTTGGGAATCAATATTATATGAGCCTAACATGTATTTAAAAAACTACTACCTAGTCAAGATTTTTGAAAATGATAATTTTATATTTGTAGAAACGTTTTGTGTTTAAAAAATATTTATTCATAAAATGCAAATGTAACTGACGTCGTTATCTACAAATTGTAAAGATGTTCAAATTACTAACGCCTGTTTTCTGAAAGGCTGACCTGACCAACGCAAAATTGTGTCGCGTAACTTCAAACGTAGGTAAATCCATCTTATGTCATTGCGAGATTATCAAGATTTAGACTTTTATGGGAAAAATTAAATTATATTTGAGGAAATAGATAATAAATAATTGAATTCTGTAATCAAAATATAAATACACATCCCAGAAAACAAGAAAAATGCGTATTTACTTTGGAGTTACCCTTGTTCATTAGAACAGGGTGAGATTTAGCCGTTATTAAAAAAGCAAGGCGAGGAGTTAACTATGTACCTTAGTTGGGGATACAATTTTTATAAAGATCCACCATTAATGTACCATTAAATTTACTGTAAATTTAATTAAACACGTAAAATCCGGGAGATGCGATGAGAAACTTTTGACGTGTCTGACTGTCAACTGACGGCCATGTTGCATAAATGGAGCTTGCTCATTGGTTCAAATGGATTTGCCTTCATTAGGTAAAAAGGCCCTAATGGATTTCACTATATTTTTCAGCAATCTCGGCGTACCAAAAAGTCAAATATTTTATTTTATGGATTTACCCACATTTGATGTTACGCGACACAATTTATCTAATCCCCAATTAAATCCCCGAGAATGAAGACGGGAGAAGGAACTGGGTAAAATATAGAGTAGAGTTCAGGGAGAAGAGATGGGGAAGGATGGGGACACTAGCAGCCACGGTATTGAATTGCAGACGGCTGTGAGCCGGGATAGGGAAAGATGAGTATGTAATATTTCTTTTAATCAAGAGCAATCAACCACAGTAGCCATCGTGTCTATCATCCCTGAGAAAGGCATAACAAGAACCCTAAATACAGCAACCGCCACAGAGTATCTACTTGTTAAAAAGCTATAATATGCACTCTTTTTATGATAAATACTTTTATAGCTCCATTGCAGAAGCTGGCAAGTCTCCGTCAGAGCCATTTTGGGATAGTTGAGAAATTAAGACGGCAACGTTGAGCGGTATAGTGTCTTCTACGAGCGGTTTCTATGAGGGAATCATTTCCATGTGATGGGGGGGGGAGGGATTCTCACAGCCACTAGGAAGAGCCTGATGGGCTTGCCTAACGTAACCTTTTGATAGTGGAGTCCTAATACGGAGGTGGTTGGAGTGGACCCAGAAAAGGATGAGTTTTGACAACATCGCTATAAGGTCTACGTACTTGTGGTACAAGGCAAGCCTCCAGGTATGACACACTCTTGTCAGACATTATTGATTTTATCAGAACAATATTTTGGACAAAGCGGAAGCATTCGTGGCTTCGATCAGCATTGAGACAAAACACTTGATGTCTCAGGTGTGGTAAGAATAAATTTTGGCCGGCAAAAGTCAATACGACTGTCTGCATGGGGGACCGTAACACGTTACCATTGTTGTGGACTTTTCTGTTGGCCTTTTTTTCTTTTATTATACCGCACTTTTCGGGTAATTCAAGCGAGTCTATAAATTCATCAAGGGTCCATTCAACTATAACACCACTGAGGATACGAAGTTGTTGACTTAAGTAGTTTTAAAATCCACTGATTGATACACGGTTCCTTCCGACGTTTTTCACTCCATCTTTTATTGTTCTTTATGTTATGGCGGCAAAAAAGGTTCCCGAATTTAATAGCGCGCATGGTAGTACCCATACATGAGACATGAACGATAAAAGGACCGTTATCAATCGACGTTTTATGTACGAGGTTCGCCATAGGATGGGTGGGTATAAATCATTTGTAGCTAACGAAGAATCAATGTCATACATTTCTATGATTTATCGGAACGAGAAGATTAGTTGTCATTATCCAAATAAAGTTTATGCTTCCTAGATTCCAAACTGCATCCCAGTGAGCTGGAGCTGGAAGCATCTGGAAACAACGGTACTTTCCCGTCCCGTTCGGTAGCCGACTGGGAGGATTTAAGTTATAAATACAATATAGTAGACAGACAAATAAAATGACAGAATATAAATACTTTATTCTTATTCTTTAACTTACCAAAAAACCACTTTTATAAATACAATATAAAAGTATTTGATCTTAGAGGATAACCACGAAACTCTCTCAAACGACGAAAACAAATAGCCCATGTCAAATTTTACTGCAAAATATTTTTTTCTTTGATCAACGTTTCAGAAAATCGAATTCATTTGAAAGCACTGTCACTGATAAGATAATAGTTACTTCGTAACAAATACATCACTCCTATACAAAAGCCAAAATACCTACGCTATAATAGCCTACAAAATTTGAATAATACTAACTGGCGTGAGCTATAACCAAAAATATATCTTGTGCACACTTTTCAAAGTTGAGAACGGTTTGCCCACCGCACGAGTGTGCGTCTCGCGCAGAAGCCGACGCTCTAGGGTTGTACAAAGATGATTAAACAGACTAAAAATAAGGAAATGTTAAGTTTTATAAAACGATAAATAGCTTAGGTTCGCTCTCAAAAATTAAAAAATTAATTTAAATCAAATATAATTATAATAACTAATGAAAATTTTCTGGTATACTATTCTAAGTGATGTACGTGTATATGAAGTACAGTATCGAAATTTAACTATTGTTCCTTATCACAGATTTATCAACACAATTACGGATACGGTTGCGTTTGAGAAGATTAAACGTTATAAAAACCAAAAATTAATAGCGAGAGTAAAAAAAAAACCCGCCCAGAAAAGATCATATCTTATTGTTGTTTAGAAATATAATTATAAATATTTTTATTCAATTCAATTTATTATTATTGGTATATAAGCAATATTTATTTATTAGGTAGATAAGTATTACTATTGGCATAGCCACGCGGCAATGGCCAGTAAAGAATAAATACATAATGCTTTTTTAATGTATTAATAAAATAAAATCATTTGCGTGACTAATTTTAAAAGTATTTAACAGATTAATAACATATATTTAGTCATAACGTAATAATAAATTATTTAGTAATTACTAACATTTATTCTTCTGATAGCAATTTGTTTTTATTGGTTCTCTGGCTCTTACACCTTACCGTCCACTGCACCTTATAAATATATATAAGGTGCAGTGGTATTATACTTTCCGTGCGAGCGCTCAGGTGAGCGTGTGACGCCCCTACCGGCCACTTGTACCGTCGGCGGGAGATTTATAAAGCGCCACCTTGAGTGAGTGATATAGCCCGGCCACTGTTAACTTGACAGCTCTTGTTAGTTGAACAATATTTTGATCAGCCTTTCAGAATCCGGGTGTAAGTGAAAGGTTTTGGCCGCTTGAGGTCAGGATGAAGTGTTAATTTTGAAATTAAGGTGACTAGCATGCACTCGACCCACCTTTTGATAAACGATTATGAATGCCTACAAATACTTCAACACTAGAATTGAAATATAGTACTGGTCACTGTATCCCCTTGCCCAAGGAACTCTGACTATCCTGGGTACTCGGGAACGAAACATTGATAAGTTAATTCGCAGTTATCCAACATTTATATGTACAAGCATAGGCAAGCTATTAATAAAAACAGATTGTTAGCACTTTTATCTTATATCTAATTGAAGCAACCAGCCAAGTCGAACGACATTTATTCTTTTTAAGAGCTACGTACTTATGATAGCATTCAGATTTTTCTTACGAAGAAAAATGTACGTCGGCTGAGTATGTTGGTTTGATCGAACTCTGACTTTATTGCATTCTTCTCAAACAGTGTTAGTACCTTGTCTTAATTATTATATAACCGAACCGTTACACCCACAAGTGATTAATACCGCGTTCCTATAATCAAGAAACGATTCGTTTTGCTTACGGACGGGTAAAATTTCGTGGAATTTTCAACGAATATTTTACCGTCCGTAAGAAAAATGAATCGTTTCTTGATTACAGGAACGCGGCATAAGTATATACATTTTCCTAATGACGCATTCACATCACTGATGATCAGTAACTAGCAAAAGTACTTAAATAGGTACCTATAAAAATTACAACTTTACACAGTAAATTTGACTCAATTCGTGTCACTCCTTCAATCCAAATGATCATGATAATTTTGCTGAAAATCAGACTGATCACATACTGGTTATAAAAATGGTTCGCCCTTGTATAAGGGGCTATAAATAGCTGGTGTTAGACTTGCGATCAGCACGTACACTACGTTACCTATTGGAAGCCGCTCCTAACACAATAATTTAGCTTAGTTGGTGGGATTAACAAGAATGTCAGTAATGAATGATGCTAACTATATATTGGTATTGTAACGTATTGATCTAATACTTCGGAATAAACATAGTGGCCAATACAACTATGTCGAACTTACGTGCCATATAGGTAGGTACTTAGACGTGGGAGTTAATAATAGGAACCTTTGCGAAATGATGCATTTCGCGCACTTGGATTTCTTATAATGGTCCCGATTCTATTGTGCACTCGACTAAACTAAAACCTGACGTAATTTCTTCATATGAAATCAAACTTGTCTTCTTCGTAACAAGGTCTATTTGTTACTGGCATCTATTTCTCAGCGCCACAAAATTTCACTAAAACCTGTCAACATATACTCAACTTTATTTCCACGCAGCGAGAGCCGCTATCCGTTGAATGCCATCTCTTTTGCTCTGTGTTTTTAGTATGCGTCTTCGTAGGTGCAAGCAAAAGAGATGGCATTCAACGGATAGCGGCTCTCGCTACGTGGTATTAAAGTTTATTTAAGCGTGTCAGACTTTAGTCGACAAATAAATTGCTTATTTCGATAGCGACATATATTACCTACTTGTTTAAATTTGAAGTAAGACCTTGTTTTAAAGTGAACAAGGTCTTATTTGAAATTTAAACAAGTACATTTTGTATGAAGAAAATTTAGTCAATTATAGTCAAGAGAGTAATACAACAGAATTGACACCAATATCATCAAATTTTGAAATAAAATACCTAAACGTCGTGTTTAAGATGGATCGGTCAATACGACTATTTATGTACCTATATCAACAAAGTAGGTGTAACAAAGCGTTTAAAACATAAATACACGGACATGTAACAACGCATGTTGTGAAGGTTCCTCCACAACATTTGAGGTAACGAGATAACACTAATACAAGAACTGGATCTTAAATGGAAGATACCTACTCGTGTTATAGTTTTAGTTTCTTTCCGCTAACTTATCAGTAATGTTAGCGCATCTTAACCTGGCATGCTGAAGTATATCCACGGAGAGGTCATCTACATTTGTGTATCGGCACTTTTGGAAGTTAAATAGGTCAGTTATGAAGCCAACAATCTCAGACTGAAAACTCTCGCACACGTCGCGGAGACGCTCGTTCGGTCCCAAGAAGCCCCACACCAGAACTGGCAACAGATGCTCCGAGATGGAGTAGAAATGTGCCATGAAACCGCCCGGGTAATGTAGGTAGCGTCTCTTAGCCTTAATAACAGACCATACGGCCGTTGTTAGAGCCTGAAATAAACGGTATGAAATTAATTTAATTTTCATTGGCATTACTAAACCTCGTTTTAGTTAACGTGCAAAAATTTTTAAGGAGTGTCGCCTCGTCAACATTATATCGATGCGGTTTGATGAGCGTATATAATATATGCGTATAATGCGTGCGTCAATTTTCCTGTGTTAGCGAAGTAAAATATATTACTTATAGTACAATAAATTTAATTATAGAACGAATCCTTCCTATTAACCTGTCAACTGTCAAGGCTGAACGCCTAATATGTATTTGAAAATCGCATTAGAATATTGATTAAGAGTAGGAGATATTGTTTTACTTACGCTTTCTTTAAATCCATCGGAGAGCCACCGGTTCCGTACGACAGCGAGCACAGAGGAGGGAGGCGAGGCCAAGTCCTCGAACGCGTCCAACAGGATGTAGTCCAGCACCACGTCGTAGAACGTTAGCGCCTGACAGAGAGGACTCGGTAACTCGTGTGGTACTCATAACAATAATGTGGTAGAACTTCGTTGTACACACAAAAATCAGAATAAAAACATTTTTTTAATACAATTGTTTACGATTTAGTGGGTAAATAATATAAAAAAGATAGTATGTTCATCGAGATATTACGTACTACAGAAGCCACTCAGAACAAAATACATGTTCCGTTTATATTTGAATTAAAACTAAAAAGCGCTGCAGCGCTAAAACAATAATTTATAGTCAAATCCAACAGTATTAACAAGCAGAGCTCGATCGCTTTTGAGCTGTAGTTTTCTCGCGAGCTGTAAGGACGTAAGCGCCATGATTTTCATGGCGAAGCTTTATTATATTATATTATTAGAATTCAAACTCAGTAAATAGTAGTTTTAGTAGTACTTTTGCCAGTTTCTATTTTTTGTAGAATGCATTGCGGTATCCTACTAATATTATAAACGTGAAAGTTTGTGAGGATGTATGGATCTTTGTTACTCTTTTACGTAAAAACTGCTGCATGGATTTTAATGAAACTTTACAATAACATAGCTCATTATATCAGAATAACACATCATGACCGATTCGAAGAAATCTAAAATAAAAGGGTGTGTTATATCCAAGGTAATCAAATGAAATAAAGACGAACTAAATACTCCTGTTGTGATCGTATAATTCACGTGTTAATCTTGTATATGGTGTGCTTAGAAAAAGGTGGCGCTGCCAAGCCAAAATTATGTTTTCAATTTATTATTTTGTGTTGGTTTTAGTTAAAAAAAATAAAATGTCACACCACTATATTTTTTTTTTCACTCTTGGATGGTTTGTACACGTTTTTAAAACACAACTCGGCATTTTTTTCGATAATTAAAAGTTAGGTGAACACGTTCGTATGCTGTTAAGCGTAAACTCTGACTGATGTCCTTGCCGTCCATGGACCGCAGTTCGCATTACAAACTATTGCTTCGCGGTGTCTACCCTATACGCTAGTAATAAAACCAGTGAGTATGTTTAATACTCTTTATATAATTTTTTTTATTAGCACCGCATCGGAACTGTACCATTGCGGGAATCTTTTTATTACGAAGATAGTTAGTCACGTCTGATTACACACGAGTCGGACCATTAAAAATTGTTTAGTGGTGGGTTCGCGATTTTGAGCTCCTTGTACGAAATGTTATTTAAAAATGTTGCAATTATTCTCATATAGTTCGGCATTTTTAGTTAAAATTATAAGATAGTGCTTTTAGCTGGACGTATCAAACATAATTTTATTGAATAAAAACGTACCTTAACATTTTTAGTACTGAGTTCACTTTCTATGGACGCCCAGTTTGAGCCATCTGTCGCCCACGAGACCATCTCTTCGTATGCTACGAGGAATTCCTTTGGTTCCTGTCAAATTAGAACAGTAAGCAGAATGGTTCCAATCCACAACAACGTTACTTCCGTAAAGTTTAGTTATTAAATGACTATATCTAAAATCTAGAAAGATTCATTCATGACAAGGCACGAACCTTTAAGCTTAAAGGCATATATATCTATGGTTCATTATGGATGACTGAGGTAGTTGTATCGTGACAGCATGTTTACAATTAATATAAATAATATGTAAATAACGCACAGACAAACTACTTTCTAAGTTTATGTCAAAGGAGAACCTCGAACCTTACATCAGCTAATCTAGGTATAAAACTTAGGAGCTACGTTAGAGACCATCAAGGGTTCCGCTAAAATATAGAAACTCTGGCCAAATTCGAATTAACAAGTATACGTTAAAGTGTACGTGTGTAGTGTAAGTCGGTCGGGTTAAATTACCTTGTCGGCAAACAACAGTAGGTCGGTGAGCACCTGCCGGCCGGCGTCAACGAACCACGCCCAGACGGCCGCGTCCTTGAACACTTGGGTGAAAGCCTGGCGGAGGCAGTGCAGCTTGCACAGGAACTCGCTGTCTGAACTACATTGTACCACCTCCGTCCGTAACGTTCTAGAATTTGTATTTATTTTCTTTAGGTAAACAAAACAGGACATTGTACAATTAGGTTTATAATATTATTACGGAAGTAGGTATGGGATTGTAATGAAACGACGACCTTTCTGTCACGACCTATTATCTCTTAGGTATGTTACGCAAAGAACCCCGGAATGAGTGACATGTCCTTCTTTAGTTGGCTCCGTAGCGGTTTTGTAACAATATCAGAGTTCCATCGTAGCAAATCCTAGTGTTAGCGGTTTTATCGTAACGTGTTTTTATTCATTCCCCAGTCCTTAAGTTTCTCTCATATGCTCATGCACCACTCAATCCAGAAACTTCACTTCAGTTAGGTCGTGGTGAGCCACTCTCTAACCAGCTCAATATTGGTTTTAGATCGCTGTCTTTCTCTTGAGACTTGATGAGACTCTTTATTTCACTAGCTATTAATGGTGTCCGTCCTTATGAGCCTGACTGTTGCTAACTCTTCCTCTTCTTGTTTCGAGCAGTGTTTGTAGTATTCAGTACACGGAAGACATTTCCATGAGACTTCCTACCGCGAGTTCCACCTCAAAGTCGTATTCGTTCGTAGTCGTATTCCAACGTGCAACTTGATCTTCCGGCTTTTTGAACTGTAGAAGCCATTTAAATGCCGCACGATTCGTCCTGACTCGAAACCTTGGTCTGATTAAAATATTTCCTGAAATACTGTAAGGTTTTCACGACTGCAACTTCTGGTGATACAATGATTTCTCTCTTTCTGGTTTTGGAAGCGACTTGCTGAAGTAGAGTTGGATAATAATTTGTAACGGCATCGCATATCAATACGATAACCTAATAGTTTTAAGTAAAAATTCGGGCTGTTTTTTGATGTTATCACCTAATGTACCATATTCTTGGCGAATAATTATCTTATCTGTCCGGGTACCCAATTGGCGCTTCTCACAAACGTTGCTTCAATTCTTCAAAAGCGTTACACCATTCTTCATCACAGATAAATGATCGCTTGCTTCTCTTCGTTCAGTCTACGGTACGGCTTCGCGATACATGAAAAATTTTTCACGAAACAGCAATAAAAGAGCAGATGCCGCAAAAAGACCTTACTTTCGTTTTGTCCTTCGGTACTGGCCAATCTCTTACTACCGATGTATTTGCAGGATCTGTTTCTATATATATCAATATTATACATATCTTAGCGTGATGGTCACGCGAGTTCAGTACTTTTCCCCATTGCAAAAGTGCACAAACGTGTCTAAAGAAGTTTTCACTTCAGAAATGTTGAAGTGATTTAAGTGTTTTATTTTCAAATACCTACACAGTATAAAACAATACATATGTCTAACATGATGTTTCATTTTTGAGAATTGGATATTGAATTAATGATTGGTTTTCATACTGTTGTGTATTTCAACTTGTAAATATATTACAAATGAAAATTTAGGGTAGAAATATGGGTTTCTCGGGGCTACCATTCCTCGGCGTTAAGCAGGAGTTGTTCTAATTCGCAGGCCTTCCTTGCGAGCTCCTCAAGAAAGTGCTCAGTTCGAAACCCGAACACCTCACGTATGGTAGAATGTTTTTTTTTATGGTATATGGAACAAACGAGTAGACGAGTCACCTGATGGTAAATGACTACCGCCGCTCATGGGCACCTGCAACTCAAGAGTCACAAGTGCGTTGCAGGCCTTTAAGGTAGGAGTAGGGAAAGGGAGGAATAGGAGACGGGGTGGGGAGAGAGAGAGAGAGGGAAGGGTTAGGGCCTCCGGTAACCTCACTCACTCGGCGAAAAGCAATGGGAACATTGCTTCACTGCCGGTTTTCTGTGAGGCCGTGGTACCACTCCAGTCGAGCCGGCCCATACGTGCCGAAGCATGGCTCTCCCACGAACAAACATTATACTTACATAATATTAATTTCGGGTAATCACAATACGACAAACAAATTCTATACGTATTACAAGTAGTAATTACTTACGATAATATTAATTACACATCTAGTATGTACCTATCACAGTTGTTCTCCTGTTTTGGTCTCTTTTGAAAAAAATATCATTATTTTATTCTGTGGTAGTACGTACCTGTAAGGAATGCCATTCTCAAAGTGTTTGACTGCTGCCTGATACAATTCAAAATTTTCTAATTCTGGTAAGGCTTCAGTAAGGTCGTCGAAATCTCTTAGATCTGCTACCTGTAAATGTAGTTTCATATATTAGTATGGTTCCTAAGTCTTTACTTTTATAATTCCACTAATATTATAAATGTGAAAGTTTGGATGGATGGATGTTTGTTACTTTTGCACGCAAAAACCACTGAACCTATTGCGATTAAACTTGGTATGTAGATAGCTGGAGACCTGGATTAACGCATAGGCTACTTTTTATTCCAATATTCCAACAGGATCGGGACTTATGCGGGTGAAATCGCGGGGCGCTTTTTTTTTTTTTGATGGTATAGGGGGCATACGAGCAGACGGGTCACCTGATGGTAAATGACTACTGCCGCCCATGGGCACCTGTAACTCAAGAGTCGCAAGTGCGTTGCCACCCTTTAAGGTGGAAATAGGGAAAGAGGGGGAGGACGGGAATAAGGGAGAGGGAAGAGTTAGGGCCTCCGGTAACCTCACTCACGCGGGGAAAGCAATGAAAGCATTATTTCACTGCCGGTTTTCTGTGAGGCCGTGGTATCGTGGCTGCTAGTTTTTAGTAAGTTAAAAAGTTATTAATAGTTAAAAACTATAAAAATAAAGATTTATAGGTGATTCTATCACATGAGAATGATACTTTGATAAATAATAATAGATACTTACTTTTTATTGTACATCAAAGAAAAATTCAGTGTCTTAACTTACAACCAAAATTTTTAGACAAGAACCCAAACTAGGTCGATACCCGTAATATAGATCTAATGGCCACTCCTTATCTAATAAGCTGATATATAAACAATACTTATAACATGACGGCTTTAATAATCAGTTTCAATGAGATACAGTTTGTAAGTGTTTAAAATAACAGGTTTTGCAATTTAAAAAAAATTATAGGGTAACCCTGAATTTAGATGAGTGCGCAAAATTAAATACCTAGGCATTATGTTAGAATTCTGTGTAAACTAGAATTTTATATGTATGCGTGAGTGAGTGTTTATGTGCGTGCAATAATTATAAACAAGCCTTAGGTACAGCTTAAACACGCTACCTGATCCTCAGCGGACGCGAAGGATTCGATGCTAGAGTGATGTTCGCGTCGTGTGTGCGACGAGCCCGTGTGCGTGGACAGCAGGCGCATGCGGCGCGCGCCCACCGCCTCCCCCCCCTCGCCCCCGGCCCCGCCGCCGCCGCCGCTCTCCGACCGGAACAGCACCGACCGCTGGTCGAGGAACAGCAGCTCGCAACGCTCCTGCAAAGTTACGGACATAACACTTTTTGAAATTAGTGACTTTGGATATACTTTTTTGTTTTTTTTTATTCGTGTGGAAACCCCCTCGTGTCATCACCCCACCTGGATCATCGGTGAAGTGGTATGTCAGAATCGAACCGACTAAAACCACATGGTGTTCCGTCACAAATGAGTCTATTGCAAGGGACTCGGGTATACCCTAGGAAGGAAGTCCCCGAGATGGATATACCCCTAATAAAGACATACGTTTTGTATGAAAAAATGCATAAAATCAAGATGGTTTATGAAATCTTTTAGTTATATCAAGACGAATTGCCATTTATTCGTTTAGTGAAAGATAGAATTAGACATAACCCGTTTACTGAAATATTAAATTGTCACTTATCACTTACCTGCAAGAGATAGGCATTTTGCAGAAGTTCCTGTATTTCTCTACAAAATTCTGCTTCTTCAGGTGATGTGAGTGCGAGTGTACCGGACACTCCTCCTCGCGCGCCTAGAGAAAACGCCGCCAGCGCGTCTTCCCAGTAGTTTATACTAGTTTCTAATGCCTCCATTCCTGTGAAAAATTAATATGGGTTCAATTAATTAATTCAATACATACTGAATGCTGATATTCAGGAACGCCGTGTAATTGTCTTGCGTTTGCGAAAATGTTTACTTGTTTCTTGGTCTAGCGGTGAGCGATCCTGACTGCTGAGCCAAAGGTCGTAGGTTCGATTCCCACCCAGAACAAATAATTGTGTGATGAGCACGATCATTTGTTCTGTGTCTGGGTGTAATTTATCTATTATATGTATGTATTTAGAAATATATAAGTATGTTTATCAGCAGTCTGGTTACCATAGTACAGGCTCTGCCTAGTTCGGGATCAGACGGCCATGTGTGAGACGTGCCAAGTTATTATTATTATCCCCCTGTGATAAACCAGTTTGCCCACGAGGCATTAGGTAGGCATTCAAAACAACTTTCATAAAATATATTTTTTATTTCCATAAATAAATAAGTTAAAATATTTACGATTCTATGAAATGTACTTGGATGTTGTAAACTCCCACAAATCTCTCCGCCTAGCAGTAGTCTTATATATATATATATATCTATATTACTCACTTAGTTTTATATATCTAACAATATCTTACAAATAGGGTACGAGTAATATCATTAATAATAATATTATACATTTTAAGTCAGAACTGCCCTGACCTTGCGTCTAACTTTATACGTAGGTACCTATTTAATAAAGATAGTATTTAAATCTATTTTGTAATTTTAGTACCTAAATTATTATTGCCCTGAAATCATAACGGAAAACCTAATGGAAAGCAAGTCAAGATTATTTCCTATTTTATTAGTACCTATTATTCTTGTGGAATAGGGATTTTACCAATATGGATACAATTATCAGACAATAAGTACCTACATCCCAAATAGTATAGTCCTATAAATATTAATAGTCCCATGTAAGGATTGAATGTACAAAATTTGTCAAAATGGTAATGAACATGCTGACTGCTTAAAGCAACAAATCGTGTCGCGGATAGGATCGGTCATATTACCTAATTTGTGTTATTTTATAACCAAAAAAATAATTTGTGTATTATTATTCTAAATAATATCAATGTGTACTTAGTAATATTTATTAACGGTTGAGCGGAAGGCGCAAACAATACCTTCGATCCGTTCATACCATCAGCTACTATATAGCCTTGAATAAGGAACCAAGCAGACACGTACCAATTTCAGTTTTTCTATTATTTTTCTGATCAGCAGGTAACCCTAATACAAGTCACTTTAACCAAGTGAGTCTTATAGAAAAAATGCATTCAACTGCTTTCAATAGGTTACATCTATATATAAATAGAGACAGCTCAGCAGCGGCGGAATTACACATTTGCCGCCTGTAGGCTATTCAAATTCTAGTTCGATACCTAAGGACAAGACATAAAAAATAATGTAGGCCCCAAATTTGCCGCCCCTAAAATCTGCCGCCCTAGGCTTCAGCCTACTCAGCCTGCTGGTAAATCCGCCACTGCAGCTCAGTATTAGTGCTTCCTTTACGGATACGTTAGAGAACCTATCAGCAAATATAGGAAGAATGGAAGATGTTCATTGTATACATAAATTGGTTTTTAGACTCATTAACAACTAAACAGTATCATAAAGGTCATGACCTTTTTGGAATATTACCTTCCAAGAGAGGTTCATAGTTATAGTTATTAAAGTTATATGGTTAAACTTATGTGTGTGTTTAGCACAGACGCCCTTTAACAATGAGCGAAGTGACCTGTGGCGTTTTTTTACTATACCCATATTTTACTGATGAAATTTGTGTCAAGAAGTCTCACATTATGTAAAGTTTATACAACATAGAGAATACCCTAAGGTAATGAGTTAGATACAATCAGCAGCCAATATATCAAATCAAAATAATTGATTAGTAGTAAAAATTAATTAGTATGTGCTCAGTGGCTTAACTATACCATTCGAGGCCCATGGCTAATTTATCGGATGTATGTAAGTCTGACTCGCCCTTGGCTATATTTCTTCTTTTACGGATGTGTTAAAATCTTGATAATTCATTTATATAACTCGTGTATTTCATAAGGTTCATTATTTATTCAATACAAAATAAATATTTTTTAAATACATTTTGTAATTAGTGCCTCCTATGTTCAGGGCTTTTGGTGCACAGGGGCCCCCTAGGGCCACAGGCCCGTGGCATTTTTCCCGCTCTGGTACCCTACTGTTACGGCATTGTATGTGCTTGTTAATTAATTCCATGCATTAGGTATTTTAGTTTGCTAACATTTTTGCAAGTCATTTTCTAACAACAATACTTTCTACAGTAACACTTCACCCATTTTAGCTTGTTTGCTCATAATTATGGTATTTGTTGTAAATGGGTTAATGCCAGTGCAAGCTATTTTTTTCGAAAATAATCCTTGATGCTTGTTGTGTCCTTATCACATGAATTCAGTACTTTCTATAGGAACACATCAGTCTTTAATTCTGGCCCATTTTCTTGTGAAGGCTGTATTTGCTGGAAATGTGTTAATGCATCCTGTACTCCACTGTTCAAGTCCTGAACTGTCCCTGCAATAGCACTCAGTGCATCTGCTATTCTCTCGTCCAGTAATCCTCGACGTTCCTCTTGTGCTCTCATAATTGATGCGATTGATTCTAATGCTTCTGCCATTCGTTCCTCTGCTGCTATTCTTCGCTCTTCAAAGTCTAGGGCCCATTTTGGTGGTGGTGATATGTTGCGTAGATTGTCATCTAAAATAAATGACAGTTATTATAGTATGTTTTTTTATTTAATAATTTATTTCTTAATTTAAGATCATATTATTATTTTAAACTAATAACATAATACATATTTACTACCCCATAATACATATATATGCTCACGCCTTTTCCCTTTGGAGTAGGCAGAGACAATAAATACATCCCTTCCCTTATAATACTGTAATTTCGTATCATTACAATGTTATGTTTTTTGACTATACCATTTCTTAAGTTTTTATTTGGCAAGTCAATTGTATTTACTATATAATGTTTTAATTTTACTGAGCACCTCAGTAAAATTGGACTTTGACCGACTTGAACAAAAGACAAACTCCCTTAACAATCAAAGTGTGCATATTTTACAATGCAGTATGTCAAGAAAAATACACATACTATACATTGGTCTATTTTTAAGGAGTACTTTCAAACGGTACCTAAATAAAATTGGTTAAGAAATTCTTATAATACTATTTTTTTTCATGTAGATAAAATGTTTTTTCCACTTCACTTAAACTATCTATCGCATCAAAGATCTTACATTATGTAAGTACCTGTAATTGATTTTTTACACAACTAACTTAGAGAACTGCTTAAACCATTGATTAAGTTTACTTTAGAAATAAGTTAAACTAACTAGAAAACAAAAAAAAATTAAAATAACTACATTTAAGTAATATTTTTTTACAGTATAAGATTTTGTACAATTACCTGTTGGAGATCTAGGAGCACTGGAGATGGATTGTCTGAGTTTCACTGCTGGTGCTGCTTTAATTTTTATATTCTCAAGTGGTTCAGAATCAGAGTCTTCAGCTAAGAAATCATCAAATTGATTTGATGATGGAGCACTTACATCAACATTCCCGTTTCCACTTAGTTCTAGAACTCTTACTTCTAAGTCGTTCAGTGGCACAAATCTGTTTGGACCACTATCAGACCCAGACTGTAATCTCCGTGCGTTTGCAGCTTTTTTTCTACATTTGTGACGCCATTCAAACCAGTACTGAAGTATGAAATATTATTGTTTGTCACATGTCTTAAAGAGTTACCATTTAGCTAGTGTTTGAATAAATAAAGCACGTCTAATTTTTATGGTGTTTGTATGCATATTCACCTTTTTCCAACCATCCGGTGTTTTTAAAGCGCCTGACTGAACCGCATTTAATTCTTTAGCTAATGAAGCCCACTTTTGTCTTGTTTTTTGATGAGAAATTGGAGGACCTGGTAGCAAACCTTTAGACATATCTCTATTTTCTTCCAAGAAATCCATCAGTATTTCTAATTGCTGCCTTAAAATACGACGAGGAGGAGCCATCTGGAATATATAAGTTTTTGTTAAACTTGAAAGTTTGTTCCAACTTATTTAATAACTAATACTTAATTATTTTACTTAAAACAATTATTTGTATCATAGATGACAAGAATAGCAGTCGGTATAACAGATCGATAACTTAGCTTACCTTGTTAGATTTATATTAATCCATTTAACAACAAGAACTTGTATCTAGTTAAGCATAATTCCAATTAAAATTGTAATCGCGCGCTGTTTATTTGACATTAGCAATCGCCTTCACAAATGCAACAAAAACAAGCTAGCGACATGTAATGGCGACGGCGATAGAGATGTACAAATAACATACATCTATCGAGTGTTTAATTTTCTCTTTTCTTTTACTAAATTTATAACGTTTTATCCTAAAATACACTGTATTCAAGTAAGACCTATATTTTCTTTGTTAACATTAGGGTTGTGTAGTTCACGAACTAAGTACTATTAGGAATTCATTCCTGACATAGAACTAGAACGAACTATTCCGTAAGCTTATAGGACTTCGTTCATTTAGTACATTAGTTCTGTCAAGAAACATGGAACGACTGAATCGTCGGCTAAAAAGTCGTACGTTACTACGTGAGATGCATGTTGTCTGCATTAAATTTGAGATAATTCGTACTCATTAGTTTCCATTTTGAATTTAGTACATTGTTAGATTAGCAAACAAACATCGAAACCAAAACAACAAGAGCATTTTGCGTGTTATTATTTTTATTCGGTGTTTGTTTGCTTATGCATTGACTTCCTAATTATATTATTTTATAATATATTTTGGTTATATAAATGTAAATAAATTAGTATGGTGATTTTATGAAAATAAGAATGACAATCTTAAGCTATGGTCTTATGCATGCAAAGTATGAAGAAGATCCAAATAGTCATTCAATGCAGTTACAATTCTATTCTATTAGTTCAATAGTACTACTGAACTAATAGAACTAGAAGTCCGAACTAGTACATGTGAGTGACTGTACTAGATTGGAGCGCTCTTTTCAATGACCGAGTAAGAACAAGTCTAGTTAACATAATTACATCAGAATTTCGAGTGTAGTCCTACAACACACCTATATCTATAATTGGTTGGAAAACCATTTTAAAACGGACAGTACTCGTTATTTAGGTAAAGTCTGCATTTTCTTTCTTTTTTTATTACACAGTAAGAAGAAAGGATGGAAAAAAACTTTGTACGTGAGACAAGTTGATAATTACAGATAACAAATTGTACCTACAGCCTACAGATAGTAAGCGACTTAGGCGATAGGTAGCATTACCATTCCTCAAGCGCTCGTTGACGACTGAGATCGTTCTGCACTCTCCGGTGCCTGGTAAATCTTCTGCGAGGTGAGAGAGTGTTAGCCGTCTCTTGTTCCCTTTAAACCCTGCTTAACCCCCTTGCAAATCTGACGCCAGATAATGGCCAGAACTGGTTTCTAGCTCTGGGCTCGAGGTTCCGGGTACCAATAGTCGTCGCAAAATTGAGGCGCTGTTGCACCAATATACTTGCAGTGATGGCACGCAGACATGGGCTCCCGGGTTTAGTCAATGCAAATATTCTTTAAAGCAGCCCGGTGAGTATCTGCGTTAGCCGGAAGAAAACGCCGTCATGTCTTCTTTCCCAGCAATTTCCAATTATGGGTTTTAAAAGCTTTCGAAAAGTATTTTATAATATTTACTAGGCTAAGTCCCTTGCGAGCGCAGTAGTAAGCAAAAACGTCATGCAATAAAATTGCATAATTGATACATACTATAAACTTGTTTCTAATAAATATCATATTTAGTTACATCCCTAGTTTCATCTTAGCAATTACACAGATTTACATATAGATGCCGCTCTACATGTTTGCTCCTCACTTAAAAATAAAGCTTACAGTATTATTTTAGTTTTGCTTTTCTGGAGATACAATTTTTACACTTATTTAGTATTCAATAATAACATTTAATAATATTCAAGTTGACAAACCTGTCGAGTGTTTTCAACACGATATACTTTATTTCTTATAAAACTGCCATCTTGTGTCGAGTAGACGATTTACGAAATATGCATAGCTTACGCTAGTGGCCGACATCAGACATCGTAAAGTGTAGCTACAACCAATCAACCAAGATCTCTACTTGTTATTGCGTACTAAAGAAATAATGTTTAAAAAAGGACTTTAAATTAAAAAAACACTAAAAACTAAAAAAATATCCTATTAATCTATTTTCACCTTGAATTTTATTTTATTCCTATAGTAAATTTTTTTTTTTTTTATTACTTTGAGGTACGCCACAATGTAATTAATTGAATTAGGCATTACGGAAATCCATTGTTAGATAGTAATTGAGCAGGAAAAATCCACCAGTCACCTTTAGTTTGTAGACCAAAACGATGACCACAGCCGAGCATAAACCACAACGAATTACCATTACCATTTTACATTGCTGCCGAATATTCTCGAGGATGCTCCGTGTAGAGGCGAAACACTGGTTAATCTATTATTACATGCCAGCGGAAGATTGCAATTTAAAGCTTAAGGCTTTGGATGTACTTGCCACACCTGGTAAGTATATCTCACTGTGGAGGATGTTCGGTAAAGTTCGGTTTAGATTCCCTGTCAATGGCGTAATTCGGGCTAATGTCCGTGAAGGTGTTTCTTTCACCGGATCCCAAGATTTTTATAACATCTTCAACTAATAATACACAATAACATGTATTTCAAACGACAAACCAAAGCAAAGCAACTAATTGACAACTAAATGAATAAAAAGCAAAGACAACTAATGCTGGTTAGCGATCTGGGGGGTCATGATTTGCTATCAAATCTTAACACTGCGATCTTCGATTATATACATATAGGTCCAGATTCCTAATCCGGCCCCAAAAATGAAGCCAAAGATAACTGGCAAATTTCTAACGTTTATGATGTCAAAATAACTAAAGTATTTTTTGAACTCGGTTTTACGTAAATGTTTTGTCTATATTATTATTTATGTCCATGTCGCTTTCTTTTCAGCCTGATTGCAATAGAAATATTAGAAGAGTAAATTGCAAATGTAAGGCAGCCCTCTCTGAAATATAGCGCTGCACAGATGGGAGTCAGTTATTTTGATGATTACTGAAACAAAATTATTTGAAGTTATGTACTTATAGATTTGTTTGTATTGAATAGTACTAATACGTACAGAACTTAGCTATTTTTACAAATAACATTATTAGTAATTTCTAAAAATTTGTTTTGAAACTTATATTTACCATATGTTTTTTACTGCATTTATCCACTTATATCGTTTATCACATAACCATGGAAAGTAAGTACTATTCGTGGGAAAGTAATAGAATATTATACCATTTCACTTATTTTTATTTTTCTTTAAAGAGTTCGGAACATCCAGAAATGTAACAACACATTTTCACATAGTTAAATGTTATTTTGCACTTCTTTAATGCGATTATTTAATAACATGAAGTGACAATGTCGTGTATTCCATTTTTAAAGCTGTAAGACATATTGTTTAAAAATTTTTGCTTCCTACACTACTTGCTAAACTAAACTGTAAATATTTTAAAATTCACGTTACTACGTTCGCGAAATTTTCTTAAAAAGCAAAGAATTCTATTTACGTATTAATATAATGATGTCAGAAAATATCGTAGATTACAAACTGTTTTATGATTCTTTGCTGACAAAACACAAACGTCTTGAATTTTATTACATTTTCTACGTAGGTATATTTTTTATAATAATTAAATGATTTTGTTATTCTCGCTTTACCAGTAAAGATCCGGTTTTGCTGGTAATTGAATCTATAAAAACCTACAAAATTCTCGTTTGAATAGTAAGAACCAAGTACTTCATGTGACTAATTACAAAAATAAACTTATTCAAATATGTAAAAACTTTGAGTCTGATGACCCATATCACGGCAATATTATCTATACAGTATTCTCTATTCATACAAACGGTCGGAAAGTGAGTCATACCTACGCGTCTCAAGTTCGGTATACCTACACTCGGTACACAACCCGAATGCGCCGCAACGACGAACGAACGGTGTGGCGCTTTTGTAAGCAGTAAGCTTGCGATTTGTGTATAAATTTGATTGAAATAAGTATAAGTACTTAATTTGGCAATGGATTTTTTATATTATTAAATTTATCAATAAAGCTTTTCGTACGTCTCACTCGAGGCGCAAATATTTTGCCTGAAAATGTTGTCTAAAATAAGGGTGTTTTTTTTATTAAATCTACTAATGAAAAAACACAACATGTATTTTTATTGAACTCTTCCTATTTCATTCTAACAAATTTCATTTTTTTTAATAAAAGATGTACTTATTATAATATTTACAATCACAAAACTAGAAAGAAACTATTAAATCTAAATATAAAAAATAAATCCCTATTTCCCTCGGTCACGGCATCACGCGTGAACGGCTGGACCGATTTCGCTAATTCTTTTTTTTGTGTTTGTTATTGTCAGAAGAAGGTTCTTATGAAAGAATAAATAAAGAAAGTTGCGCAAATTAGAAAATTTAACGAGGGATTTACGCGAGTGAAACAGCGGGGCGCAGCTAGTCTACTAATAAAAACACAACATGTATTTTTATTGAACACTTCCTATTTCATTCACAACAAATTTAATTTTTTTTAATCAAAAATATATTATAATATTTACAATCACAAAAATAGAAAGAAACGTAAGTAGGTAGATGAATTTAAAATAATGTAGGTGGAGAGCCCTTTCGCGTGTTAACGTACCGCGCGGTGGTGGGTAATTATTTCAAAGACAGTGACCGAGTCACAATATTGGATAGATAATATTACCGTGCCCATATATTTCTTACAAGCCATTAGATAGAATGGCATCATAATTTTATTGCAAAGCCGTTTCGTTGGGTCCAAATCTTCCCAAGAGCAGTCAAGTGTCAGCTTACCGGCTTAGGACGGAAAAAGTAATTACTTTGGCCGGCATTTTACCTATTAGACTTTAAGGTAAATGTTGTGTTTGTTTTTATTGTTTTATATATTGCAACAATTAAAACGAATAAGTTGCGTACAGACTAAAATCGTTCCTAATAAGTTATTTAAAGCTGTGTCTTTATAATTATATTTATGCTTGTTCTATTATAAAACAGTGAACTCGCTTAAAATTCACAAACATCTGACAACTAAAGCAAAATCAGAGGGAAGATCGATAAATCAAAGCAAAGTAAGTTCTCGTGAATAATAATATGATGATAACTTCAGACAGCTCACACACCGCCGTCTGATTCCAAACTAGGCAGAGGCAGAGCCTGTATGTACTATGGTACCCCGAATGCTGATAAACATACTCAGCTATCTAAATATTATTAAAAACTTACATACATATTTTAGATAAATTACACCAAGACACAGAACAAAGATCGAGCTCATGCTTCATAAATCGTCGGAAATAATCCTTATTTATTAATTAATCTATAAGTATATATAAAAATTTCGTGTCACGTTGTTTGTTCGCTGTATTTATATAGATGTTAAACAGAATATTGAATACTTTAAGCTGTTTTTTGTTAAAGTAAAACCACTTAGGCTATACGAACGAAGTTTTGAAGGTCATAGGTATGTATTACAACTTAAAGAACCTCATAAGCGTACCTCCGTACTCCATACTCCGTACTACGAGCTAGATTTATCCAAAGCAATTGTAAGTGTTCAGCTGGTCAAAACTGCCTTAATACATAGCAAATACGTAGCAACGAACAGCAGAAAACGTAGACGTAGTGTTTGATAAACATCAATATTATAAGATTTGCATGCAATAACAAACCAGCGCGGCGTGTAGGTTACTTAAAAAAAAGTGTTATGTAATTACAACTCTAAGAATCCTCATAAGCATACGTGGGAACTAAAGCCAGAATAAACGTCATGCCACTAATCTTATAAATGTGAAAGTTTGTATGGATGGATGGATGGATGAATGGATGGATGGATGGATGTTTGTTACTTTCACGCAAAAACCACTGAACCAATTGCGATGACACTTGGTATGTAGATAGCTAGAGGCCTGGATTAACCATAGGCTTCTTTTTATCCCGATATTCCCACGGGATCGGGAGTTACGCGGGTGAAACCGCGGGGCGCTGCTAGTTATAAATATAAAAGCAATCTGCCGGCCTGTAAAAGTAAAGTACTTAATAAAAAAAAAGTGATTGAAGAAGTGTAAAATTAAATTTAGTAAAATTATTTTAATTGACGAGTAAGCAGGCTTCATAAGGTGGATAATTAAATTAAAAAAATATCATTACAATGCAGTTAGTATTACTTTAGATTAGACCAATAGATGTCGATACATTCCGTTATTGGTAAAAAATTATTATGAAAGAATACACGTGACCGACACAATAATGTTAAATATTCGTTTATTTGATATTTTGTAAAAAAAATTAATTTGAATTCAAGTATAAATATTTTTAGAAAATAAACGAAAAAAATGTATTAAATGTAATATTTTCTAATAGTGCACATAACCAGAAAGTGTTCTGTAGATGAGCTCTATAGATGGCTTTGGAAAATTGTTTGAACTGCGGTGTTAAGATTCGCCGCAAAATAATAACCTTTATTTATTTCCTTAAATTGACATACCTGTGTTTTCTTTTTGGGATTATAAAAATATTTGTATGCGGTTACAAAATAATAAATTCGTTCTGATATGGCAGATTTTCAATCTTAGGAAAGCGTAGGGAAACGCAAAGCGCTGTTATCTACTGATCGAAAAGGAAGACACACCTAAGTATATAGGTACATAGAGTATTCGGATAGTGACTTTGCGCTCTCGAGAAAGTGTTGAAAAATACGAAGCGAGGTTAACGCTATCTTCAACAAAATTACACGAAAGCTGAAATATTGGAAGATAGCCGGTAAAGTTCTTTAACATTTCTAGACCATTCATTTTTCGTTCGGTTACATTAATGTGAAATCTTATGGGACCCCGTGGCTATGAACAAAGGTCAGAGCCAAACATTTATTTGTTGCAGGGGTGGACCTTACTATTGGTTGGGAGTAATCTGTTACATTTCTTCCAAACAGTTATCATAGGAAAAAATATTTTTCTAATACGGCGGATTCGATGACCACAAATTCGTTCAAAAACTGTAAATTCAGTCTAACCGATCAGACCCTACTGCAGTCACCCTGCAATTGAAAGGAGGAGGAAGAATTCCTCTGTAAAAGATTACCCAAATCGAGAGTGGGGAGGCAATTCAAATATGTCTATGAAATCTATGTATATATGTATATTGTATTGTCCGAAGTAATCAGTGTTCAAATAACCGGTAATACTAACGGAAATCACCGCCCACTTCTCAAATATTATTATATAGCGCACTTAAAAGATTTTAAAGCCTCTTTTCTCTGGCGCCAATGTACCACCTACATCATTTTGATTGTCAGGCCAAAGTTCGCGTTCGTGGTAAAAAAAACTAATGTACCCATAATTCTATGCAAAATAAACATTGGATGACGAGGACCTGTCCTCGTCATCCAATGTTTATTTTTAAAAATAATTTGGTAGATAAAGAGACTTCAACATATTTTCTACCACTGACTAGACAATAGGCATATGGAAATTCACTAAGTATTAAATTTTCCATCATAGGAGAGGATTCATTTTTGTAAAAAAGACCAACAAAAAGAGACCAACCCTTAAAGAATAAAATATATTTATCTTAACCTATGTAGCCCAGTTAATGAATAAAAAAGTATCGTCGTTTTATTATTAAAATATAAAAAAAACTATTTAACAAAAAATTAAACCAACGCAAGAAAACAAATAAATTAATTATTTTTCGATTTCTTTTGTATGTTTGGCGTTAGTGTTAGGAGTTTAGTTAGGCTAACAAGTTTATTTTTCGCTTTTCAGTTCCTTTCTTCTTTCGTCGGTTTAACTTTTTGTTTTATATTTTTTAGTTTCTTTTGGCTAAAATTTTAAAAATAATAGTTATTAGATATTGCACAATCTTTAAATTTTAGAATATGTTGATGATTGTTGAAGATGTCTCTGCTACCCGTGCGAAGCGAGCCGTGACGGGTTGCTGGTGTATTAGTAAGAAAAAAAACACGAAATACATATATGCTGTAAACCATCGAGGAGTTCCCTAGACTGGATTTCGCATCCATTATCGAATCAACTACAGGTCTCGGTCATGTTGTAGTGTCATAAGAACTACAAATATTATGTGTGCTAAGTTGCAACAAAATCACACAGGTTCGCAGGTGTAACGTCAATGGGAGAACAATCATTCGTCCCCTGTTTTCTACCCTTAGGGTGAAATTGTAATAGGATCAACTTCAAAGTATAGCCTATTCAATAAAAAAAGAATGATCATAATCGGACTATCGGACTACGGTGACTTGAAAGACCTCCTCCGTTTTTTCGTCGGTTAAAAAGTGAAGACAATACAGAAACAAACAATACTTTTACAATGTACTTTAATGTTAGTTTATAATTGTAAGTTACTTTGCATAATCAACGAATCTTATAGAGATTTTTGCAGCAAGTGTCGGCGCTGCACGGTGCGGTTCGGTACACGCGGCGCAACCGTCGCGGCGACGGCGACCGGGTGCCGTGAGCGTCATTCGAGCATGGTCTCTGGCCGGCCTCCGCCCGCAGTCCCGCCAGTCTACCGGAGACTCCGCACTGCGGCGGTGTGCCCTATCTCTAAGCTCCGTGCAACTACCGTGCTACACCTATCCGAAGCGTTATTTCTCTATCTGTCATTAATAATATAACTGTGGACATTCTATCCAGATTATTAAAGAAAGTGGTTGATATAAAGTTATTGTGTTGTGTATGAAAAACTACGATTTTTGTGAATTTTCTTAGAGGCTTCACTGTTCGTCTAGAATATAGTATAGACGCCGATTTGTATCTTTCCGACAGGTAAGACAAGCACATTTAATAAGAGGGTTTATAATAAAATAAATATTTATACATTCAAGCGTCTTTTAAATCAAAGTTAAATTATTCAACAATTTATTTTTTTACGAGTTTCTACCTCGGATTTATTAGTTTAACCCTCTAACTGCAATACCAATATTGCTTTGGATGTGATATAAAAATATCATTTCCTTTAAAACTTAGGATTTTCAATTGTATGGACATAGATTTCAAACGCTTGAAGCGTTTCCCGGTACGTGAGCACTCCGAAGAAGAGATTCTCCTGACACGTTTCTTATAAACCGGTTTACTCGGATACACCAGTTACGCAATCGTAAGCTTAATCGACAGAACAATGTCCAAATTATATAAAGAATGTTCTGAGGAATGCTGTTGAAGTACTTTCATAAAATTTAAAAGATGTACATTATTGTATAAGTCGAAAAAATTAAGCAAAATGGCAAATTTTTTTCTAAGCCT
Organism: Euplagia quadripunctaria; assembly: GCA_963859945.1. Taxonomy (NCBI): domain Eukaryota; kingdom Metazoa; phylum Arthropoda; class Insecta; order Lepidoptera; family Erebidae; genus Euplagia; species Euplagia quadripunctaria. The sequence goes on along the minus strand of OY982563.1, from coordinate 7,820,098 downwards.
TTTTGTTAAGGTAAGTTTCTCTTTACACGTTTTACAGCCTATTAGAATTCTACACATACAAAAAAGACATCAACCGGCGGCTGGACTGCTTGATAAAAACTTATCCATAAATGTCTTCAACGCTAATGATGACACTAGGGTACGAATTACCATTTAAAAGGTATTCGCACTTTAAAGTGATTCTTATATAACTAAAATAAGTCCTGCATTTAATTTTTTAATGGAACACGTCGTTTGTATGTGTGTGTTTATCTCAACGGCTATCCTGATGCGTTAACGTCCTTATCAGTGTAAATCGCGCAAACATCTGTTAGGGAAAAGGACACTGAAGGTGCATTGTAACTGTTGTTACCTAAATCGCAAGCCGCAGCTGTAGTTTTACATTTACCTATGTATCAATACAAATAATATGCCAACACAATTGTCGGAATTCACATTGTGTCGAAACCCGACGAACAGATTTCACAAAAAAAAACATAATAGCATTTTAGAGCGAATGAATAGAATAATTCACTAGGTTTTTTCCACTGTATCTATTTCTATTACAAATGGATTCTACAGCCTTTACATAATGACATGCGAAGAAAATACTCACGAGAGGATGACATGGTAACCTGCGAAGCGCAAATAAGTTAAATATTTAGTTTGTTAACTGTAGTAATTGTTGTCATGTTAGCGACAGATTGGCGTCGATAGTATTGATCTAGTAAGTTCATTCGAACGACCACGTCATCGGGACACTACCGCACACTAAAATAAACATCTAATTTCTCTCTGACTATTTTGATCATCGCAGATAGCACTGACTTGAAAGGTTAGCCAGTCAATATACTTTCGCTTAGAATAAGTATTTTTATTTAAGTAGTAGATCTTAAGAATAAATGTAACAAGTTCTTTGTAGTTGGACAGAAATCGATCATCGGAAGGCGATTGTTAATAAGACGCCCGCCCCGGGAGAAGACTGGCTAAATTGCTTTCATCGAGTCGCCTTCGCTCCAAGTTGTCCATTTCCGTTGGCTCGATCAACTTACTGCTGGTTATACTATACACTTTATTCATTTAATATAAAAAGTACAATGAACCAATGCAATCCCGGCTAATTATTTACTTCGGTCATTGTACAGATTCTTATCATTTTTAGACAATGACATTTCGAATGAAGAATGATGGAATTAATGTAGGTACGAAAAACCTACTTCCATTCCATAATACAGAATTATGTTCAAAGTATGTTTACGGAATATATTAAACTGCATTTAATATTCTGAATTCGAAACCCCAGTTATGAAATTTACACGAGTATAAATCTATTGGACCCCCAGCTTGGCTGCCCTACTTAGACGGGGTGCAGGCGTCACGGAGACATTTTGCGACGCAATAAGTAGGCGAGTTTTCGGCTGGAAAATTGCTTCAATTTTTTGGGGTGGAAACCATCTCGAAACATAATCAGCTAAATAGCCGAAACAAGGAAATAACCGTGGCTGGAGAAAATAACATATTTTGGTTGAATGTTAATTAATGACGAGTGGAGTAGTTTAAAACGGATTGTTACAATAATCATTACGTATCGAATTCGTTCAATTAATATGTTTGTCGGTTAAAAGGAGTAGATAGCACAAGGTAAACACGAAGTACAGGTAGAAATAGCACACAAAAAGACTTTTTGCTACGTTTAAGACAGCAAATAAAACGAATAAGGAAAATATGCAAATTGGACCATTTTGGCTTGAATTTTTTTGTTTAACTTGATGTTCCAAGTTGTGTAATGGAACTATTTATTCAAGTGTAGATAGCGTGTTATGGCTACCGTCGCCAATTCTACGTGTCGTTAACATCATCAAATCATCAGATACTAAAAATGGATCAATATTAAAGCCATGTTTATAAACAATAAGAACACGTAAGCAGAATAGAGTAGTATGATGCCTTATCTGACTATTAGTGAGTATTGTGTATACGTCATGTTTCATTACGAATATAAGATTTAGGGTATAGCTGCAAGTATCTCTAAACCTATGACATCATCGTTAGGTCTAGGTAAACATTGTCGTTCAATTAGTAGGAACGAGGGCACATTTCACGCGCCCAAGGCAAACTGGGAAAGCCTTTTGAATTGCTACATCTAAGTTTCATATCCTGTCATTCATAATGCTATATTATTAACATTTAAGTTTCTGAGCCCTTTTAATGACCTTATTAGTAGAAGTTAGAAAATGAAGCGGTACGCTGGTTGAGGTTGTTGATTACGGAAGTTTAATAGGTAAGTCGTGTCCAGTCAACGCGTAGTTCACATAACAATCAAGCGGGTCACGACACTAACGAAGGGCTTGGAGTCTAGTAGGTGGAAGTGGTTGATAAGGGGCTGAACGGAGGGCGATTCTCGTATTCGTATGCAGGCCGCGTGGTGGCGGCGCGATCGATACGCGCCCGCGCGACGCCTCCCTCGCGAGTACGACTTACAAGTCTGCTACAACAAACACACTTGGCTTATTAAATTTCTTTAAGACAGCTCCTAGATAATGGCCAAAACAAAACTCGTTTTAATTCAAACACTCACGTCCAACCTAAGCGTTGTATGTTCAAGTACCTACATGTAGTTTAGCGGACGTCTAAATTTTATTATTTATGAGGGTGTTGCTAGACCCCACTATATCGGTAAGCTTGTATAATCTCCACTTCAGTCAAACGAAACCAACCTTTGAGTTCATACATATTACATGTATAGTGAGACTGATTTGCTTATTTATTTAACAAAGTAAGTGAAGTAAATTTTCCTCAATGGATCCTAATATAATAAAAGGTGATAACAGAGTATCACAAATAAATAGCGAACGTTTTAAATAACGTCAAATCTGCCATTGTAATTAATGTAAAATAAATTTGGTAGCGCTTTAAACTATCCAACCGAATAAGTATTTGTATTTAAAGATAAGAATATGACATCATCAACAGAGACGACCAAGGGAGAGAATAAAAAACTGTTGACATGAACTAACCGATCAGTGACTAGTGAGGCGTTGAGCTCGCTCGGCCGGTGACCGCGTGGCCCTGATCTTGACGGAATAAGGTCGATTATGACCTTCCTTGAGAGTATAATATCTAAAGCCAATAGATATTATGTATTAAAAAGCATTAGTACATAAACGTATTTTATACGTGACCACCAAGACCACTATGTCAAAGCCAACAATAATAAAGCGTATTATGACTTGTTAATGGGCCGAAGTACCTTAATCGTGATTTATTTGTCGATGTAAATGGCAAAGTTAGTTTATTGAGTGATTACCATCACAAACTGCGTGGGCTTTCAATGTCATGAAGCAAGCATGATATTGGCTTGCTTATTCCGAATATCCACGTATTTAGTAAACAATGAGAGGCAAACAGAAACCTAACACAAGTGAATTTGATCCGACGGACATCTTCCTCATACAAGTTTCCCCCATTTTACCAGGGAATACGCTACCTACCTAATAGCTTCATGCATTTGCAATGCTAGAAGGATATATGTATTCAGGGGAGGCATCAATAGAGGAAGGTTTTAGTGTAAATCAATGTTTTTGTTTCCCTTAATGATAAAATTTTAAAAAGAAATTAATAAGATGTCGTTCTTCATAGCTTTATTAATATATTTTGTATTTGACGCTTCATAGTAGTTGCAATCTGGCAATGAAGTTCTAATTGATTTAACGTCTAATGTGAGTAATTAGCACAAGCAATGAGTGTAGCACTAAGTGATCATTAGGGAGGAACTAAACTCCATGTAGATAAGTCCAGGCCCGAATGAATCAATGAATTTCAATTAACAGATACATTGGACCATGGCGGCGTCATCGTCCTGTACTGAACAAATCCGCATTGCACAAATATTGTCCGCATTGTGCGTTGTTAGTTGACATTGCTCGCCCGCATGCTTTCACCGGACAAATTGTTTTGCCAATTTCTCTGCGGTCAAATTAGTAAGTCTGGTGCGATATCAGAGATATGATGCATAATATACACATATATTTCACGATGAAAGCGGTGGCAGCTAAGACATGACACGGCATAAAATGTTGCCAATAATAGGTACATGCGGACAGGGCTAATGATAACTGACACTGTATCATTAATAACTTTATACGTTAGACTAGCTTTACTTTAGCTACTCGGTTAAAATCGATCAATCGCTAAATAAGATAACGTTGACAGAACTCAAGCATGGATACCTGGATGCATTCTTTTATTTTCACGGCTCCCTTTTTTGGACGACCCCATAGAAGAACAATGTTTAAAGCGAGGGGAGCGTGATGCAGCTGCTCCTTTTCTTTAAAAGCTTACTCTGGTTATGTTCGATGTAGGAAGTAACTGGGTCGCGAAATGCGGTCAATTTTATTTTTATTGATAACGTTAAACAATGCGTATGCGATTTGATTTTATCAACAGTTCCAAACAAATTTAGAATTAGTGATTATTAATTTATTTAAAATGAAAAAAGAAATGCATTTGCTGGAGTTTCTTTGCTTGCCTACTTACACTGAAAGTTGATTGAGACCGTTTCACAGTTTAACAAAAAGTGGTTGAGATGCGTCTGTCCCAACACATACATATATGTATATGTGATGCAACGTGAAACGCAATGTGGTCTCTACGGTGCAAGTTTGCAACTCTTTCCTTAGGCGCCAGACGACGGCGACACCTTGCTATCACCAGTCAGTGAGTTTCTACTTCATGAATAGTGGTAATTTGCCGGCTTCTATTAACAACGTGATTTGTTACACCATATATTATTGAAATTGCAGCATAAGCTTAGTTATAAAAATGCGAGTTGTTTTCGAACTAGGCACGTGATGTTATTTTATTTATTCGAGTGCTTTACTTGAAACGTCGTCGGCGTACGTCGTGGTACGAGAGGAGGTTCATGGCCATTGGAACAATCGATTGGCGAGATTGTGAGCGAGCTGCGTCTTAGGTACCAGGCTCCAGTAGATGGAATATGTACTTACAGAATTCACTAACCTTGACTGGGGTAACATTTATGTTTTTTATATTTATATATTTTTTTAAGTCTCAGGGTCCTATTGGTTAAATGATTACTTGGTGTAAATTACTCAGGAATCAAATTATGAATATTGTAACTTGATTTGGATGTGATCGAAAGATAATGTCTAAAATGTGTGTACTTTTGTAAAATAATAAACATATCAACCGTGGCATTTAATTGTTTGTTTGGCCCTTTAATGACGTTCTAAATACCAATCAAAACGATTTAAGAAATCGTGATCGTAATAAATGTCAACCTGATTACGAAATTGATTATATGTAAAATATGTAATAGAAAACTCCTTTATGAAAATATTAGAAAACACACAATTTTATAAGAACACAAAAAAACAAATTCAGATGACAAAACCTTTCAGTTACAAAAACTAAAACAATGGAAATATCATCTAGGTACTAAAGCGTCACATTCCTAAAGCATTCAGCGTTAGGAACAATGTAATTACAAAACGCATGAAGTTGCTCTAGTGCTATGCAAACATTCTCGTTGCTGTAGCTCAAAGAGGTGTTATTAAGTTGTCCCGACCGCATTAACGAAGCTCGGTAAAATTAATTACTTACATTGAACCAACAAGCGGTTATCGCGGTCAACGCGAGGAAATTAAATGAAAAATGAACAGTCGCGGACGCATCTTAAAGAGCTTTAGTTATTAACAAATGTTTGGTTTGACGTATATAACAAAACAGTTCGTTTATGGATCGTATGCAGTAAACATATTTTACTTTGTAATCATTAAGTAGTTGACCGCTTATATTGTGAACGAATTTTTGACCAAAAACTCAACAAATACCATCGAGCAACCACCGTATTCAACCACTTTTTTCTCTTTCCAAAACCCAAATTACCACTTCGAGGTACCCGTTTTCAGTCGATAGAAGATGTCAAAGAGAATTCACGGCGAGAACTGAAGTCGATACCGGAAAATGCATTTAAAAACTGTTTTGATAACTGAACTGGATTATTCGTTGGCTTAAGTGTATTATTTCTGAAGGGGCCTACTTTGAAGGCGATTCAATAAATTTGGAAGAATAGTTTATATTTTGTATTTTATTGATATTTTCAAGTAGTATATAGTGATTAGTCTTCCGTCTTACATAGTCTTATATTACAAAAACTATTCAGCACCTAAGATAGGTGTATCAGTTCAGTGTATCTTTTTTTCAGACAAGCGTTAGTTTAAATACCAATTCAATTAAAAACGAGCTCGGCCAGTCTTCAGATCAAGTAATTCGGAACTATCAGGTTTAAATTTTCCTCATGATCGGACGCAGCAGGTGTAGGTGAAACAATGTCTCGAATGACTATTGTGAGCTTCCGGCGCGTGCGCAACCACATGTTCTGTCTATGCATAATTACAACTGGTAATTTTATTATCATGTTATTACATGATAAGGAAATGTTAATGGTTGTTCTATCTAAATAAGTGTTAGTCCAACACTTTATAGTATACTATTGGGTGCCCTTTTTAGGGAAGCCGTGATTTATTCTTCTTTATCATTGATAATTGGGTCGTAAAACTTGGGTTACAATAGAACCCGCACCACGTAATCCGGCTCTCACCGGCTATAATTTAATATCCGCCCGAAAATAATCCCATTTCCTCGGCATACGACTAATGCTGTGTTTATTGTCCTTGACAATGACGAAAGACGACATCTGTAGGATTTCCCCTAAATCTAAATTATGTCAGGTACATACTTGAAATCGCATCAAGTCACGTCTTTAAATACATTTTATAACACTCGTCATTCTTCTACAAAGCCTTGACAATATAGCTACATATTATAAAAAATCTTAAATCGGGGCTGAAGTTAGCCAAGATAACCACGACGATATTATGTTTGACAGGCCTCATCGACTCGTAATGGATGATAAACCGCAAATAATTTACAGACGGCTAGAACGGCTTACTGTCGTAAAAAATGTTAGAAATGATTAATATAATACTATTACTTTTTACTGTTAATGTATCATGGTATTAATAAGTTTTTTCTTTGAATTTTAAACTAATTGAGAAACATACTTAAGTCGAAGGAACATCATGTCAATAAGAGATGCAACTATGATAATTGTGACCAACATAATATGTCCCCCGCATGTTTGTTGAAGTCGTAAAGTTTGATGACACTGTTTTACAAGATTTAAATTATTAAAGAATAATTTTGATGACAACAATTTAACAGCACGCACATCTTAAGATCTACGGGATCCTAAGAATTTATGAATAACTAGCAGGTCCCGCGCGGCTGCGCTCGCGTGTACATATTTGTATATTTTGCACGGAACCCTAATTATTTTTCCAAAATAAAAGAAGCCTAAGTTACTGCTTATAACACCAACTATCTGCCAGTGAAAGTCCCGTGGAAATCGGTCCACCGGTTCTGGAGATTAGCCGAAACAAACAGACAGACACAAAAATTTTAAAAACTGATTTTTAGGCATAGGTATCGTGCAAATAACTGTATGAGCTTAAAACAAAACTATTATTTTGACATTACAAACAGACATTTCAATTTTATTTATTTGTATTGATGATGTATTGATAGAGATCGCCTGGTGGTCGAATTTTGACCATAATTCATGACTACATATAAGTATTCAATTTTGAATGTTCCATTTTATTTAATTGACCAGGATAACTTGAACTGTTATTGTATAGCTTTACTTACCATGACAAGTCAAGATATACTGGAAGCGTGTAACTTTATGTACTTAGGTAGCCGTTTTCACGTAATTTTTTGTTTGTAAAACATCTTGTTTAAAAATTTTAGCTTTCTGCACTTCTTCTAATATAAACTTTAAGAATTCCAAATTCCCTGCACCTCCGTTTTTAAATTCCTTGTAATTTTCTTAAAGTTGGGTACAAACAATTCCTTTCACGTATTAATATATAGATTATGTAATGAAAATTCTCTCGTCTCAGTCAACATTCCCAACAGCAACCCTCAAGGACATTCCATCCAAGGTTGAAAGTAAAAGTCCGCCCGGGGCGAGTTGCCAGCGGTGTCCTTGTTTTTCTATGAAGGCCAACGAAAGGTCCTTTTGCACATGTACATAGATCGAGTTTCTGATAAGATTATATTTAATCAATTGAGAGATTGGCTAAGGAGGAGAAATGATCACTGTTACGTATCACTATTAATTTGTATTATAAATTAGGTATCTCTTTAATTTTAGAAGGAAGAAAAAACCTAACATGTTTATGATCATTTCGTTGTTCGTCTGTCTGTCAAGAGGTTTTTCACATATCCGGTCTCTTGCAGCTGTAAAAATATTAACTTTTTAAGTCAAGAAATTAATGAAAAACTACAGAAATTTATAACGCGTATATGTGTAAATAAGCGAAATTCTTGTTGGCTTAGAATACGCATGAAGTAAGCTCAACTGACAGTTGCAGTTGGATAATTCAGTATTCACCGTGACGTAGGTATATCGAGGTGTAGGAGAAAATATTTTTTGTTATTTTAAAAGACCTGTACAAAGAAGGTTTAGTTCATTTAGTGTTAATCTGAATGAAAATTTATGAATTTCTATAAGTTAGATACAAGTCTTGGCATATATGAACTATGCATATATTGAAGTTTCTACGGAGCCCTAAGGGCATGAGTCCTATTCACACTTGTTCTGTTTTATAAATAATTATTAAAAAATGTATTTCATTTTAATTCAGGAAATCTAAAGGACAGGAAAAATAATAATATATAACTGGCGTCCCTTTTTGAAGGCGCGACGTTTTCTAACGGTAAAGCATTACACACCTTTATTTAACTAAACTTTATAATGTTTGTACCTACGATGAATAAAGTCAATCACTCTAAATACTTGCTGACAGCGCCACTTGTGATAGACGTGGCAAACTAATGTATGGAGTTAAACTAAGTTCATCGTACACTTAAGCTGTAATTGAGTCATAGGCTTAGATCGCTAGTTCACCTGCAGTCACGTTAATTACGATTAGTATGGAATCATATGAGTGACGATTGACACTCGATGCCGTTCTCTTGATTTACTTCGATTCATAGCTAACATAATGTAAACGCAAGTAAATAAATAAAACTCGTACACTACGCATTCATATCTTAAAAACCATTTCTGTAGCAGGTAAACTGTCAAACATTGTAATATCCACCTGCAAGTGAATGTCATGCCCATATTTTCAACGTAGGCCAGTATTCCAGAAAACAATGAGTTCATTTCCAAGTTCGAGCAACAACATGTAAAGGGTAAATAACATTATTACCTTCACAATAGGTAGTTTTGCTAGTAAAATACTAAATGCAAAACAAACAATCTGAAAACTTTCCATTAAGAAAGCACAAAGGGAACTAACAGGCAGAGTATTAATGCAGACAATGCGTCGGTAACGGGACAAGGCACTAATTATGAACCGAGAACCGAACTCTTCCGTTACGCGGTGCTCCAATGCTGCACAACAGTCTCTCGGGAACAAGCTTTCTACTTAACTAAATTGAGGAGAAGCATAGGAACAACCGACGCTCGGTTTACGAAGAATAGAATAGCATTTTATAAAACTGTGTACTGAATAAAACGAGAATATGAAAAAGTTTTTTAGAGCCAGACAAAACCACAAATCATTTGACGAAGCTGATGTAAAAAGAGGGCCAGTTTAATTTTGCAAAAGTGCTCACAGTTTTTGCCAAAAGCTTTTGCGCTATTGAACGACGGGCCTCTGAATGATAACGGTACCTAACATTGTCTTATTTTTTGTTGAAGATTCCTAATAAGGAGCGTCGCACTCTTGTTGACCCCTAGAACTAAAAAAATATTTCTGGTTTGAGTGGATAAAGTCAGTGGTATACTGAGAGGATGAGACCGCAACCTCTAGATCCGTTCTTAGCCATTACGTAGCCAATAGTTCTTATACGTAACGAATATAAATATACAAGTTAAAATTCCAACCAGAATATTATGGTTCATCTAATAGTAAAGAACACAAACAAGCTATCATAGTTCTGACGAGAATGAATTTAATAAGACGTATGTAGTTCATAGAGAACGTGAGGGGAATGTAAAAGAAATTGTTTATTGTACTCTCTGGTCACGAACAAGGAGCAGCGTACGCACGTACAACATATTTTACAATATGACTGTAGAATAATTGTTAGAAATTTAGATATTAAAATGTAATAGTAGATCTATTGGTCATATTTGAAAAATCTTTTTCTTATTAGGTAGCCCTTTTATTGGCGTATGTTAGGTAATTGCTACATCAATGCACTCACCAGAGCTGAGTAGTATCTACATCTATATAATGGATGAAAATTAGAAACTTGGGTAACAGTTAGCTTTTATCATCATCTGAGGCATAGGATTGATAAACATAGGTGTCTTCTAAGGACCGTTATCGAGGCGTCACTGAGAAGCAATAGCCTATTGATCAGTGCCATTTTTGTGGTCGCCAATTAAGAACATTTCCTTAGTTTCACAATTAAAAGTATTTCACCGAAATGGCAACAAGTTATGAAAAATTGACACACAAAAAAAACGTTTAAGTATGTGTGAGACATTTCTGACATGACAGCGGTCGCCTCATACTCGAAACCCACCTTTTTTGGTAATAATATGAACTCTTAAAAACGTAGGCTTCGTAGGGCGGAATACTCGTACTAGTTGTACTGTAGACTAAGCAGAAGTGGCAGGCACGTTGCCACAACTTCACAGGAGACATGTTGAACAAGCACTCGACGCGACTTGCACTTGACGCCACCACACCTAACTTCACTAGAGAGTTCTTCAACATCCAGTAAACTTTGTTCTCAAACAATGAACACGGACCAATGTTTGTTTACACTGTATAATTTAAATACTCACAGTTTTGATAGTGAAATACTTAAGTCTAATTATAGCGTCTCCAGGCTACTTGGGCATATTTATCGACGTTCATATTGCCAACAAGCGTATCAATCACAATTGTTATGAAACGCTTGTCAAAGTGGGGGAAATGATTTATTTATTTAAGCTTTAATCGTAAAACGCTCCACTTGAGGTATGAGAGCTTGATCGCACGCAGACCACGTCTACAGCAATAAACTGTACAAGTTTATTGTTATGGTTGGTAATAATATCGCTCATATTATTACGTCAAATCTTTTTAAGTTCAATTTTAACAATAATAATTAATATGCTAGTAAATAATAATTAGTATGCTAAATAATTATGCTAGTTGCATATGTTAAAATGGAACTTAAAAAGATTAAGGTTGTCAACAGGCATATGGTCCACCTGATTATTGCAACCGGTTACTGCAGTTTTTAGGTTCTTAATGTTAACTAGGAATATTATTCGCGCGTTGCAATATTAAATTAAGGTGATAGGTATTCGTGTTCACGGTTTGACGGTTACTAGGTATAATAGGTATCTTATATAAGGCTATAGGGTAGGTACTTGACTATAATAGGTAATAATATTTTTTTTGTAGGATGGTAGCTTTAAACTTAAAAGCTCATATATAACCAGATTTAATTTTACATTATTTAAGATTTTGTTTTTAATAAACCTTAGTTTTTCATTAAAATTTGTAAGCCACGTAACTTGATACCCAATCACAATGTGAAAAGTCTCTATACACAGAGAAACATTTTTTTGACGTTAATAACATACCTGAGTGTTTTTTATTTACTTTCGTACTTGGGTATCATATAATAGGTACTTGTATATCTACACTTTTACTCTCTCTTTCACTAAAAGAGTTAGTGCGTACTATGAAGTGTGAAATATGCCCAGGGCGTACGCAACTAAGTACATCGATCTTTACACCCAGGCACAGAATACATAATAGTACCTCTGGTACTATTATGTATTCTGTGTTATGTAACAAAACATGCCCAGGGTCTGGGCATGTTTTGTTTGAGTAGAATTGCGTCATTTCTATTAAAAGTAAATTAAGGAGGAACATTTTTTTTATATATTTGACATTGGTAATCAAGCAGCATTAAATAGTTTTTGTAAAGTAGTCGAGTACCCTTTCTATACTTAGTTTTCACTACTACCTACTACTATTGATTTTCATTACGTAGATATGAATGGCATTCTCAATGTAAATGCATCCGGCCATGTCTTCGTGCACTTTAATCGTCTAATAAATTTAATACGACGAGATTAAAGATATTTCGTTTCAATATATCATATGACCGTTGCGCTTCAAGTGTTACTCCCGTTAGTGTACGCTCCACTGATTATCTATCTCCAGTTACTGCACTTGCTAAAGAGTTATACCCGCTCGGGATTGTGATTAAAATTTTAATACTAGATTCAAATAATACTACTAATTCCTGCCCTGTCGTTACTGTCAAATCACGTGTAAGTAGTGTAAGTATAGAGCCTTCTTCGCATTCTCTCGTTAACCAGACGTGGACGGGTTTATTGAAAAATAAATAATCCCTCAGCAATGGAGCACTTATCCGGGACAAAAATTAGCCTATGTGATCCTCATTGGCTTATAAACTTTTCTTGGGCTAAACTGGCTTCGGTCCGTTTCTCCGAGGCTGTGTGAACAAAGGATAAACCAACAAACACTTTCATGCTTCTAATAATTTGCTTAGGTTGGTCAAACGTGTTGATCTTAGGAACAATAGCGATGACCCAAGCATTAAGGAAGGTTGTAGGATAAATAACATCATGCTACTATAAAAATTGCTGGAATTCCTAAAGTGAGAAACGCCACTAAGTACTAGTAAAACTAGTACTTAGTGGCGATAACCGACTATCACGCGGGCTACGACCTAAATTTGTACTTATAGCTAACATTTCAGAATCAAACAAGGGTCAAATTCATTAAAACTATGGAATATTTTGGTAAATAATCCATTAACGTAAATGCTCAATCCTCTCGACAATAACAAACATTAATGTTCGTGTTATCCACGTCAAATGATGACTCCAGTGACCATAGCACGGAAATTAATCGGCGACACGACCTTGCCTCATTTACGTTAACACGTCACACTCTAAATTAATAATACAAGCAAAAAAAACCGGACAAGTGCGAGTCTGACTCGCGCACCGAGGATTCCGTACAAACTTGTATACACTTCGAACATCTGCGGAATTCAATCACGAAGATTTTTGCTCGTTTTTATTAAAAGACAAAATTAATTTTGCCGTTTTAAAAATCTCCCCCATATATCGATTTCCATAAGTCAGAGTCAATTTTCCAAGCACAAAATATATTAATAAGGTATTTTTTATGCTATACCAACAAATCTGCGACTTTCGATATTTTTTCTTTTACTTGTGCTGTGATTTGATTTACCTTCGAAGTGTTAAAATTGGTTGAAACATAAGACAAATGGGTGTGTCTTCTGGTTGCGTTGGCTTAGATGCTTGATTTTTTTACAGCTTCAAGGGACCGCAGACATAAGTATTTGATGTTAATTTCAACTTGATACCTCCACGCGATCCCGAGAAAAAGGGTCTTGGCAAACAGATGAACCAACAACGAAGTGATCCTATAAGGGTTCCTTTCCTCCTTTTGAGGAACGAAACTCTAAAAAAACATCGCTTTTGACCTCGTCTCGGTAGCTTCAATGCCTATATAAGATAGCCATTCAATATATTTTAGGCATTAATTTCTTTATAATATCAAATTGATATGATACGTTAGGTATTGGTTCTTGCTATTATTATCTATCAATACAAATAAATAAAATTGAAGTGTCTGTTTGTAATGTCAAAATAATAGTTTTTTAAGGCCATATCTACAGTTATTCGCACGATACCTATGCCCTAAAAATCAGTTTTTAAAAATTTTGTCTTTTTGTTCCGGCTAATCTCCGAAACGGGTAGACCGACGGGACTTTCACTGGCAGATAGCTGGTGTTATAAGGAATAACTTAGACTACTTTTATTTTAGGAAAATAATCAGAGTTCCGCGCAAAATATATGAATATGTACACACAGTACTAGCAGTTCCCTGCTAGCTAGTACCAAATATTATGAAGCTGAAAAAGTTTGTTAGTGACTATTTTATTTAATACTAAACTTAACATCACTTACATGAGTGATAAGTGTTAAATTTATTAATTATAACGTTTTAGTTTAAATTTGTTTTGTTTATTGTATATAATAGATAAGTAATACTTTATATTAACTTTTAAACTTTCACGTCCCATGATGTAATTATGTACCTCTGAATTACCTGACGTCTGAAACGTTAATTCCCGTAAATACATAATTATACTTTGGAGTAGTCGTACTGACATCCTCAGAGTGCTTAGATTTGCAGGGAATTAAGTTTTGCAAATGGTAAACAAAGTGGACCTTCTCTATATCTACCTGCACTCTCAATTTGAGGTTACCCTTACCTACAAAAAGGGAAGTACGATTGGTGCGAATGAAAAAATAAACCGTTAACTGTTGAAAATATAATGAAACTAATCTTTGTTAAAAAAAAAATAAAAAAATCATTACTACATGGTAACATTATAGCATAGAATTCAGTCTACAGAGAAGATATAAACTAAGGAATTGATAGTTCCTTTGACAAATTAAATAACAAACTTAAAAAAAAAAATTAAAAATAAGCCTCATCATGAAAAAAAATATTCCGTAGTTGAATGTTTTCTAGTTTAATTTTTCTGCTTCCACTTAAACGAATTAAGACTGGATGAAGGCCATGCGCTCCTAGTTACGTTCACGCACTAACTGGGTCAAGTTCATACAGCCAACAAGCTTGACTGAACCTTGGAATTAGTTCATTCCAACAAGTAGGTATTACTTAAATCAACAAGTGTGTTAGTAAATATAAAAATAAACGCGCCTCATGATCTCGAAATGAGCGTTTGAAGCTACGCACTTTCTCTCATTATAGGTAATAAGCTGTGCCCGCGACTTCGTCCGCGTGGAATAGTGTATCTATATCGAAACAACAGCCTAAAAAGTAAGTTTCAAGCTTCTAGCTCTAAATGTGACGATACTTCCATACAACTTTTCATCCCCAACTTTCAACACCTTACATCCCTTTTTTCGCATTGACAAGTAGCCTATGTCCTTTCTCAGGCTCTAGACTATCTGTGTACCAAATTTTATTTAAATCGGGTCAGTAGTTTTGGCGTGAAAGGGCGACAGACAGAGTTACTTTCGCATTTATAATATTAGTAAGGATTTATTACTAGCTTGAAATAAGAGGAGCCAGCTTCGGACTCCATCGGTCCATTCTATCCGTGGCTTACAGCATTGTTAATAGCTCTCAAGTCTTACTACGCGGAATGCAGGGCTCTCCAATCCTTCCGTTATTATGGTGTTCTTTAATGAATATTCAATAAGCGTACTTTGTTCCTTTCGCGTCGGCTACAGTACAGAGTAATATTCGAGTACCCCAATTAACCTTTATTTATTGTTAGATGTAAGCGGTTGCATTAGGAATGTTATGCTGCCGCACCGGCAAAAAATAGTTATGGTAACGTTTGGTTGTGAGTCGTGCACAGTTTTATCTCCATACGTGACTGAGAAGTTAGCGGATTCATTTGCGTCTTGAGCACGCCTCAACGTCAACTGGAACGTATTTTTACAAGCAAATGTCGAATTGAAATTGCTCCGGTGACTGATGACTCACCGTTCTGCTTAGTTCAACGACCTCCCTCTAAAGCAACGTCTATCAAAACTACACTTTAAAATTTTGTCAAGATTTTAAAGTTTTCTTCCTTATTGTAGTGAGATTTTCCTTATAAGTAATATGAATAAACACATGGAAAGCAAATCATTCATCTTAACGACAGATTATATGACTCAGTAAAGATCGTAAAATGACGCATTGAATTTGTGAGTAATTCGTAGTAATTCTTACTAGTTATATTGGAATTGTATCAGTATTGTGATGACTCAGCGCCGTGTGGTTTAATCCCCACATCGAGCACCGGACCACTAACAGTATTCCGTATGCAAACGGCAAACTAATCCCACTCAGCCCTCGTTCTGTATACAAAACGGAAAACTTTTTCGATAGAGCAGACAAACTTGATCTATTTGCCATAAATTTAGACTGAATGAAAATCCATTCCATTTACATTATTTCAGTATAACCCTAAGTATTAAATATTTTCATATATTGAGTTCGAGGCGTCGATTAAGTCGTCGAATAGTTCAAAGATGCCAAATGAACATAAATAGATGTAATAGATTGCAAAGACCCTAAACTGTCGTTCGTTTAATTCTGTCGTTTGCCAAAGTTAGCACAAGGAACTTAATTAGTGAGATATTGCACAATGTTGAACAGTTTGTTTAGCGGATGAAGTTGCTCGATTGTAATTAATGCAAAGTTAGCAAGCTCCCCGGCCCATAGAAAAGCGAAGTTAACAGCCATCACGTATTAGACGTACAGTTGGTATAATTTCTATATAATTATCTTATAACAGATATTATACGCAAATCGTGAGGTGAGTTTTAGTTATGAGAACAGTCTATTGAAAGAATTATATCAAATTCATAGATCGTACAAGGCCGTTTAGCCGAAACTGTTGTAAATATATTTATTTATAAAGACCGATTTGTTACCAAGGCACGTTTGGTGTGATCATAAAACCTTATTTATGGCACACTGTTTTAATATTTCATTCGGTCAATTAAAACTAGGAACAATCATGTTTGCTACTGTAAATATTAAATAAGCCAAAACTGGACATTGGCAACTCAGTCCAAGGACTGTTGGTAAGATACTACGGACTTAAAACCTACTTGTATCTAGTATTCAGCATAGTTTTTTTTTTTTTAATTTATTATCATAGGTAATTAACAAAAATGGGTGATTAATGAATATACCACAAAAAACCATCAAGGGTTTAAGATCGTTCGACAGTTGGTCAACCTACAACGGTTGACTAGTCCAGTTAGTTCAGGAGATGTTTTATCTTGTTACGAGTTTTGTGTTTATTTGGTAGAGCGATAATGTGTCTTGTAGGTATTTATAATAATTTTTAAATAGACTTAATCAAACAACAAATTTTATACCCATAACAAATTAACAATGAAAATGGATATAACGCTCTTAAAATGGAAAACACACCATACGCATGAAAAATAACAACAAAGTAAGTTGTCTGATAAAAAACGTGTACTTTGTACGCATTTTTGAGAAAATTTCACGAACGCGGGAACCTGGAATACGAAAGCTACAATTTTTAAACTATATGTATTACAATTTGAAAAATTACCTGAGAACGGTTACATTAAGCAATTAGTCTATACAATGACAGTTCAAGGTATACTGGCCAATGTAATGAACTATGGTCGGAATTCGACCACCACGCGATCTCTAGTAGGTACACAATAATTACATTCAAATTTACTACCTCTGTCACGGTAATGTTATCTAACATTACCGTGCCTCTGTTTTTGAAGTCAGACAATATTAAGCTTTTTTTTTACTGCTGCGCTAGTGTAGGCTGTCAGTATTCTTATCTTATAAACACGTATTTTATCGGATCAATCAAACTATAATTTTTTAAAACTTTTATGTGGGAGAGCCATGCTTCGGCACGTATGGGCCTGCTCGACTCCGCTCGTTACCCACGGCCTCACAGAAAACCGGCCGTGAAGCAATGCTTGCATTGCATTTCGCCGAGTGAGTGAGGTTACCGGAGGCTCTAACACTTCCCTCTCCCATATTCCCGTCTTTCCCCCCCTCTTCCCACTCTTCCCCCCCTCCCCCTCTTCTCCTACTCCCACCTTAAAGGGCGGCAACGCACTTGTGACTCTCGAGTTGCAGGTGCCCATGGGCGGCGGTAGTCATTTACGATCAGATGACCCGTCTGCTCGTTTGCCCCTATACCATAAAAAAAAAATAAAAAAAAAATAAGGACAAAATCAGAAACAATATTTGTGATAATATGAAGTCATCCATTATATATACCTAAATATCTATAAGTTGGACCTGAGCCGGCATTAAGTAACAAATATTGGAAAACTATTGACTTGATATATAGTCACAGTTGTATTACATTATTTTTATGAATAACTAGCTGCGCCCCGCGGTTTCAACCGCGTAAGTCCCGATCCCGTGGGAATATCGGGATAAAAAGTAGCCTATATGTTAATCCAGGTCTCCAGCTATCTACATACCAAGTTTCATCGCAATCGGTTCAGTAGTTTTTGCGTGAAAGAGTAACAAACATCCGTCCATCCATCCATACTCACAAACTTTTTTAGGATATTATATAATAAAAAAATATAAAAAGAACATTAAGGAGTTAGATTTTATCATTACTATTTCTGCCTAAATAGGCAGAAATAGTAATGATAAAATCTAACGAACTCACTTTTAGAAGCTGAATAAAGTATGACGGACATTTCCATTTTCCCCAGCATTCCCGAGACCCTGTTTGCAGTAAACGTGTAATGGAGGTACCCAGTATCGATTGCATTACTAAGAGGGGAGTTTTTATTACTGAAGCCATGACATCAGCAACAATTTGTAACATAACTTAAGTTTGTTAGCAGTTGATATTCAATGTCGGTGTGGCCTGGGTTAATATTATACAATAATTTTGCCCGCAGCTTCTCTCGCGTAATGTAGATTTTGGATGAGAGGCACTCATGTTCTTTTCTGAACCTTGGACATCTTGTATGCAAAATTTTATGATGATCGTTTGAGTAGCTAAGGCGTAACAAACAACAAACTCACATTTATGTATAAAATTAGTTAGGATATAATGATAGAAGTATTGGGTACCAACCATTCTTGTTCAGTTGTGGAATTCCAGAGTCCATCCTATTTTTAGAGTAATTAAGGTAGGTATTAACGCAACAACTTTTACAGTGTAAACCACTCTTTGTAATTGCATGCAATGCAATGCGCACAGTACAGAAACATAGCATACAGTTTTGTGTAGAAATTCAAATCTGTCTCGCGGGAACCGTAAATTTTTCGGGGGTGAAAAGTAGCCTATGTGCTATTCAAGAGTGTAATCTATCTCTGTGCCAGATTTTATCCAGATTCGTTCAGCCGTTCTGGCGTGATTAAGTAACAAACATCAATCCATCCAAACTTTCGCATTTATAATAGTAGTCAGATAATATATGAAAGTATAACCGCTTCTTACGGATTCGCTTCTGTAGTTAATAAACTTCACAAGCTTAATACGCATCGATTCATCGAAACTAGTAATATTTACTTTAAGGTAGCTTTTTTTTGGAATTTGAAACAACTATGTTAAACGACATGGCAACAGGATTATTCTGTACTGCAGTGGTTACGTGGATTTCTATTTGTGATGGGATTATCCGCTGGAAAACTACAACTGCCTTATTTACAGTATAGCTAAAATTAAATATATAAATAAACATTGCAACGTTCGTCGGTAGTGTGTCAAATGCTGTTTCAATTGAAAACTAGTGTCTCGGTTTTAGGTCAATTTTGATCTTAACACTGCGTTTCTAACACATTAAAAATCATCGTAATTTCCACTTACTAAATTATGTTTTACTCGAGAAACGTATCTGTTTTATATCTATTTAGGACAGAAAGAAACATAAAATTTAATTATTAATTACCACAGAGAGATTAAGGCGATAAAATAGAAATCGGTCTACGTAGCTATCAGACCATAAGTTAGGATTATCTGGAAATTGAATCCAATTTGAATATCTAACCGAATTGTTTCTCAACCATTTATCAGAGCTTTATCCGTGGGGAGGTTCGAGACCGCCGACGCGTTTAATGCAATTTCTTTTAAGCAAATGATTTTCCGAGGCCCAATTAAAAGTCGAAAGTGTGTCGGATAAGCGAAGGATTTCTCCTAAATCCGAGAGAATTACTTTCACCATTAGGGACGAAGAAAATGTGGTAGGGCGATTCACTACATTTATATAATAAAGTGATTAAGGATATGTTGAGATGACAGGCGTGGACCGCGCGTTTTGATATTTGCACGAATTTTTTCATGCGTTCGCATACATATAAAGGTCAAATGCGCGCTCGACGCACGGTCAACGCTCATCACCTAAACATAGTCTTATCTCCAATACGGTAGTTGACTATCAAGTCAAATCAGTTCCTATTTATTAAATGTCAAAATGGGACGTACTGTATTTGATTTTTTAATGAAATAATGAGTTTTGACGTCATACCTACGATTACCATACCTCATACTATTGCCAAATCATTTATTATTAACTAACAGCGCCCCGCGGTTTTACCCATGTAAGTCCCGATCCCATGAGAATATCATGATAAAAAGTAACCTATACGTTAATCCAGGTCTCCAGCTATCAACATACCAAGTTTCATCGCAATCGGTTCAGTGGTTTTTGCGTGAAAGAGTAACAAACATCCATCCATCCATCCATCCAAACTTTCACGTTTATAATATTAGTAGGATATTTGGTTCAACAATTAAATATGAAACTTAAAACAGTAACGAATATAGTTTTTCATGAAGACTGTTAAACAATTCATTGCAACCATAGGGAACTACCCTATTATTCATCTACAATAATATGGTTATAATCTGTTGAGCTTCCCATAAACGGGTAGAATTTAACTGATGAATACATATAATAATTTAACTATTAAGTTCTACGCAGAAGGACAAACTAATGAGCATCTGGGGCAGCAACCCTCTGCAACAGTTTGCGAACATTCGAGGGCCCTATACTCCTGAATAAATAAAATGCAATTAGACTAGGGCATCTCCTCATAGTAAAACACCTCTGTGAGAGAAACCATTTAGAAAAAAAATGCTATGAAATATTTCAACAAAATGGGGGGTGAGTATCAATTTCAATATAATACACAGGTAATGGACCTGTAGGCACACTTGTATAATAAATAATATTACAATAAGGTATATATCACATATACTATAAACAGAGACAGATTTTAAGGCGTATGACTATTTTACTTTATTACAGACAGATATTTATAGGAAGTATACGAGTACTGTCACGTCTGCATATATAGGTGTGATGGCAACCACGGTGGGATGGCAATCATAATGGAGATAACCTGTGGATTGTTAGCTAGTATAATTATATCAGTCTGTATCATACGAAAGTAGGCTGCAAATAAACGGGCCACGTGGGGGCGTTACCATGGCAACAGGCTACGCAGTTTTAACCATTCAGCCGAAACGACCTACAAACCCGACATCTGCAGCAACAGACTGTACCAGGACATTAAATAGCTTTTAGCTTTAAATTTAATTTTAGAAGCCAGTATTTTTATAAGACGAAAGGAATTTTCAGATAATGTTATTCATTAGAGAATTCATTAAATAGCATAGCTTAATTTTTTCAATAGAGTAACAACCTACACACATAAATTTAGCAAATTCAAGTTGTATGACGGTAAAAGGTATCGTAACATAAATATTATACTTCAGAGGGATCCTCATCAAATCAGCGGCCCGAAATAATAACTCTATTACACAAAGGGATGCGAGATTTTGTCGGCAATTTCGAATTGGGAGTGTGAGGGCGGTTCGCTGTTCACCATAATGCACATCAACATACATACCTATGAGATATAGTACAGACGATAAAATGTTGTATCAAAGGGTTTCACGAAAAAAATATCTGATTGGGATATTTCACTGTAAAACTATTATACATATTTAAGCTGAAGACTTGTTAATATTTATAAAATAAAAGAGAATTCTTAAAAGTGAGTAAAAACAACACTAACATATTCACAAGTGCATAACCTGTAAATATTGTACATATGTATAGGAAAGGTTGATCGTATTTTCCGACTCCCTAGCCTCTTTGGTTATTTGACCCCTGTCAAGACAATCGCCTGTCCATCGGCTTCCCCTCACATTATTGGAAATCCCGGCTCCTTGTGCGTTCTTGTGGTTAACTGAACAATTCTGCAAAATGGGGCATAAACTACGTACAAATAAATTCTACCGTTGGAAATTCTTATAACTGTTTATTTTTCCAAAAACACAAATTTCATGATTGGTTATTTTGGAAAGTTAATAAAATATCTAACAAAATTATCAAATTATTTGTCAGACTAATGCTGAAAGGAAAACAAATTAAGCTCGTAATCTGGTAACTTGATTTTGTTCAATATAATCGGATAATGGCCATCAACTAATGAACCACTTGATGTTGAAGCGGACGGATGTCGGCAAATTCACAAATTTGGTTCGCATCATGTACTATAGCTATGACCGGAACTGTGCAAACGAACGATAGCACTCACAAATTAAAACATCCCGTGTGGATACATAGTAATTATTAAACTGGAGACGCGAGACATAAGATGCTGATATCTGGTTTCCAAGTGTTCATTGTAGCAGTTGCAGACAATGGGACCGTTGCCGTGGCGAAGGCCGATCCGCCGCCGCATAACGACTGCATTACAACGCATTTGCTTACTTTGACACTTTGTATGACCTGGAATTTTTCCACAACGATATTCTACATTTATATGATGTACTTTTGCATATCGATATTATATACAAATGTATGCTATCTGTAACTACGTAAATATGTAAAGGAGTATGTCTTAAGGGACTGACTAAATCTCAACACCCCGTAACGAAACTCATCATGTTATACCTTAAAATTTTGAGAGTTCTTCAATAATGAAACTAATTCAAAATACGTTTTAGGTTGACTTGTTATTAGTTTTTATATTTGTAGAATAGAATGTATTCAATAATTAATAACTAAGCCTTTAACGTCAAGTATGAATATCTAAGATTTTTATTAGCTAATAAAATTTGGTGATGATAATTCTTGTGAACACTGCAGTAAATAAATGATATAAAAATATTTACAGTGTTTTCTACAAGCAATAAAAGTTAGCAGGATCAAAAGCTCTAGGAGAACTAAATATATCTAAGATATGATGATAATAAATAATAATTTATTATCAATATCCCCAAGTTTATTCAAGAAATACCTTCGGTTCATATACTTAATTACTCATTCATGTTATAAAGATACTAAATGCATTCTAGCGCCATGTCTAAGCATAACAAAGCAAAAATTATGGAGATAACGCTGCTGCTTCATTGTTATGGTTAACCGCATGTTTATTACGTATTCAGGGCTTGCGGTTGCAAGCACAATAACTACTAATGTTATAACAGTTGTATTATTTTTACATCACGATGTACTTTAGATTAAAGACATGAACGGCAATCATTAATAATCAACAAAATTAAAAAAAATAAACAGATCACCATGTTCGATATAGTTTCGTCCAGAGTTCGAAATAAACTCTGAATTTTAGTCAATGTCTTGAATCACAGAATCTTCATAGAATATATTAGCGTATACCAACATAACAAAAGTTATGATCCGCCAATGACCTTCTAAAAATAAACCCCCATATATCAATTAAATAATTATAACTGATCTAAGCAGCTGCTTCAACTCTAGATTGTCATGCATCTGTTGCAAAAAAGACACATAAAGCAATAAGGACAGCTGGAACCACTTTATTACAACTAGCAGTTTTATTGACAAGATTATTTACATTCGTTCACCGTTACGGTTTCCGCTACTTCCTGGGTAAAGATGTAAGCTAAACTTCATATAAATAAGTAAGTTCAGAGTCTTGAAGGCTTCCTCAATCGTCCTGTGTTCAATTTTCTCTGTTAATAGGAGCCAATATGTTGTAATTCAAAAGATGTTTTTAATATACGGAACAAATTAAGCACAAGGTCGGGTAGAGAATTGGACCAAAATAGTTACGATACAAACGTATCATAACAATCTTTAGAGCCCAGACGCACATGATCCGTTATGTTCTTTATTAACAAGAATGTTTTTTTTTTTCAGATTTGGTGCATCAGCTGAAATTCTTTGCAAAACTGGAAATATTATAACCAATCCAAAAAGGTAATTTTAAAATTGCATTAAAATAAATTTATTAGATACTAGGTGTTCCCGCAGTTTCACACACCTTTATGGTCACTGCTGCACTCCTAAAAATCAAACTGGTAGATCCTGAGATTAGCGAGAGAGAAAACCCTGGCTTTATTAATCATATTAGTATAGATATATATTTACTTTCGTTTTTTTTGGTTTGAGGTCCTACTATCAATAAACCACAATTTATATGAAATAATTCCTTAACCGCTTTGAATTTCGTTAAAGTTCCTTCAGACTTCTAGTTACATACATGGTCGTCTAATCTAGATGTTTCTGGCAAGATCCATTTCACGTCCTTGGTGCAGAAACCCGGTGAGATTTGAAATTCGAGCCATATTACCTTAATTACAATAAATTTCTTTCCCCACTAAGGTTTTTTTTTTACTTTCTATCAATGTGGTTTTGTTTTAACGTCAAACCAAGCTATACTCATATAATATATGAACATGCCACTCATGTCAGTAGCATTAGATTAAGTCAATGTTGGCCTACTACAGACCGTTGTAATGAAGATGGACATCAGACCTTATTTGTCAGCTGGTTAGTAGTAGTGTACTTTTACTACTTTTTATTAGTGTGGAAAATGGTAACACCTGAACAAGCGAATAGATCGCGTAACCGTGTGAAGGTAATTCCAGGTTCTATTTGTGGTAAGGTGACGGATATCTTCCTGATATAATTCTAATAATGTGGTCTGAGATAGGTACGTCCCAAAACCTAATGATAAGTATAGTCTTATCTTAGGAGGCGAATTTTCTTAAATTAAATCACTTTGAATTGACATTGTCGAATTACCTTAGTCACGGAAGCATTTCAGAGACATACCATACATTCAAGACGCCGAGTCAAGCGAGACGTACGTGGCGTACAAAAAACAACTATCAATTCAGTGGAATGTTTTGGTGATGACATCTACAGTCTAAAAATAGTCACGACTGGCACGTTCGAGAATTGCCCACTATCATCCTGTCAGGAGCCAGGACGGAAAATTGGCCTCTCAATATCAAACAAGTGCCGGATCTGCATCACGGGTTACACAAATGACAATTATCCTAACGGATTTAATAGGGAAATCCAGGTGAGGTAACTGAAAAAGTGACCCTGAAGACGAGCAACAAAGAACAACATATTATAATATTTTAAAACAAAAAATAAATCAATAAATACATCAATGACGTTTTTCTTAAAAGTTAGATAAATATAATACTGCGCCCTGTGGTTTCACCCGCATAAGTCCCGATGCCGTGGGAATACAGGGATAAAAAGTGTAGCCTCTGTGTTAATCCAGGTCTCCAGCTATCTACATACCAAGTTTCATCGCAATCAGTTCAGTAGTTTTTGCGTGAAAGAGCAACAAACATCCTTACATCCATACATCCTTACAAACTTTGACGTTTATAATATTAGTAGGAGTAGCTTTTGCTCGCGACTTCGCCCGCATAGTCCTCGTTTACAGAGGTAAAGACTATCCCATGTGTTAATCCAGGTCATAAACTATCTGTGTGCTAAATTTCATTCAAATCCGTTCAGCTGTCTTTCCATCCATTCCTCAGTAAGATTTAGGACGATTGGATAGGAGCTGAATATTAACAGATGTCAGAAATAAAAAATGCAATTGAAATTGGGCCAATGTGTCGTCAGTACATCATAAGTGCTACTATTACCTACAATCAGTCGTCGACCTTGCTGCTCGTTGGCGCAAATCGTGGGGAGGCGCAGATTGCTATCCTCCATTCCGGCATCCGCACTTTGCACTTTAATGTACAATGCTATTTTTGCATAATAATGTGGGGATTTAAAAAAAATGGAAAAAAAAGTTTTTCAAGCAATACAATAAGTCAAGAATATACTTTTTTGAATAAAAATAATTATTTCTATGCATATTTATTTAGTTTTATAGCTCAATAAATAGCAGAATTAGCAAGTCATTCATGCATCGCGGAACGCGGTCGCCCACCACAAGACGATTTAACTAAATGGACAACGAATTGTCTCGGCTGAACAAATTGCCGTAATCAATATGACTTATCTTCAACAATTGAGGTGTCGGATTTGTCCCACATTGTACTTTCTAACGTTTGAAGTAAAAGTATGTTTTGAGTTCACAGGTTTTATGTAACATATATTTTGGAATGTTTTCAAGTCCAACTTATACGTAAAATGTATTGTTCTAGGATACGTACAGTAGACAACTATCCCATAAATAACACGGAATACTAGTTAACATCGTCTGCGGCACCTTTTAATACGAGATTTTACGTCTGCAATTAATGTGAGGAAAAGCTATTCAAAATATCTTATTTCTCCAAAAAAAAAATAGAAGGAACCTTGTCATACGATAGAAGCAAGAAAAGTTAGATAACAAAAACACAAGGTATTTTGATTATAAAATTACGTTACAAAACTAGGTACCTACATTAGTTTTTGTCGCCCATGTCAGTAGTTTAGGAAACAGGTTGCCTAAACTCGTTGAAAAAGTTGTCATTCAACCGAGTTTGTTTGGACTGGATATACAACTTTAGTTTGTAATGCATTGTCATCTGTGTACACATTGTCAGTCAAGAACGTTCAAAGATATCT
The DNA here is from genome assembly GCA_963859945.1 of Euplagia quadripunctaria. Taxonomy (NCBI): domain Eukaryota; kingdom Metazoa; phylum Arthropoda; class Insecta; order Lepidoptera; family Erebidae; genus Euplagia; species Euplagia quadripunctaria. The sequence continues at coordinate 7,793,634 of OY982563.1, read as the reverse complement.
TAAAATTTATGTAGATTTTAAGCTTCCGTTTGAAATTGAAGTATAATATTGAATGACATAATAATAAAAAAACAATGGCCATAGATTACTGCTGATAGATAGCATAGCTATTCGGGAATAATATACAAGATCGAAGATTGATGAAAATTTATTGCAACGGATCTAAAATTCAGATACAGACAGTAGAGCAATAAACACATCTACGACTGAAATAAAATCGAGTAGCAGAGACTTGCTCATTTCATGTTATGTTAAAACTGCCCATGTAGGTACCCGATATTATGAATAAAGAATCAGTTTTGAAATTACATTCACACTTATTTCTATTCGATAGCTAACTTTCTACTATCCCTATTTTCTAAACATCAAGTAGTTATAAATTCTACCGTCATAATTAGTAATAAATCTTTCGTTCGCTCATTTAACCTCATTTGATGCGGAAAATTGCTATCTTGGTATTGCAGTAGTGCCACATCGGTTAAAAGATCAACGGCAGGTGCTATGATACGGGGCCTATCCGAGCTGGTGTTAATTAGCCCCTTACCGGTTGATTTATAGACTAACTTTGTCTTCGGGATAGTCGTGCTTAATTTATTTAAGCGAGGACCACGGTCGATGTTAGCAAAATTGTAAAAATCGTTTAGTTAAATGTCAGCATCGTATCATTCTTACGTTAAAACGCTTACATTAGAATTCACAAGTATGACTAAGAATAGATAGTATTGGAAATCCTTAAAACGTCCTTAAGTTTAAAAGTTAAACCTTATTCCATCCATCCGTCTATATAAATATACAATTTAGTTATAAACGTTTAAACTTTTAACATGTAGTGCAACGAACCTGTAACGGAAACGACCCCAGTGACTAGATCTGTAATTATGATTAAAGCGGATTTGCTGTTATTATCATGGGACATCTCCCAACACCGTCACGCGTTGCAGCGATGACGGTGGCAAACTCAATGCAAACAAATAACGTCCGCCCAAACGGAACTATTTCATTCATAACTTTAACCAGCGGACGTTAACTGTACCTAGAAACGATTGTTATCAGCCAAATTTGTTTAATATCTTCTTTCAATGACCTCTATTTAATACAGTGAACTCTAGTAAAAATTAAGGCGAACATGAAATACTAACTACATTAATATAATTACTAGCAAAACATGCAATTTGTTGCACTTTTATTACAATTTGCATGCAATTTGTTACTATCGTTTCCGTCGCAAAAACTAACGCAATATACTGTAAATAAGACTGCAAAACTTTATCTCCAATCAACTTCTCAAAAGCTCTTTCTATCCGTACTACGTATTTACTAATTTATTTTATTGGTGCTCATTGAGCCCTTAATTGTGTTGTCAACCATGTCTACGAACTCAAGGAGACATGCGACGTCGTCAACGATGTTGTGAACAAGCCACAAAGCAAGCCAGCCCGCATCCCATTGTTTCCGTGCTTTGAAAAGATGTACAAGTATGCCCGCCCTCTGTCTGTGAGTCAGTGGTGATATTCCTAGCGACGCTGTCGACGTCATACCATATATCAATAAATTATACATAGAATAATACAACATTCGAGAAAAACCAACGTTTTTTTTGACACATTTCTTTGTAGAACAAACAGATTTACAAGTTCTTGTTTTATTCATATATCTCTGTCATCTTATTGTTTGTACGGGTGTCACTGAATAATTTTATTGAATACAAATTTCATTCGCAATAGTGTACGTTGTTTGTAGTTGTTCCCACGCTATCAGCTGGTTCACGCGCCAACGCTCATACGCAACGGGCCGCAACACCGCCTGACGCCCGATAACAAACCACATTGATTTTATAAAAATGCATTTATCATAATGAGAAAACAGCAATAAAAAACTTTGCGGTCAATTTGGCACCATAGAAGAGGAACTAGTAATAAGAAGAATGATTTACCGACAGGTAGCAACGGATACAGAGAGACGATGGCGCCCGGGAGAGCAATTTGCTCCGCCGCAAAAACTCATATCACCGGTATACACTGGCTTATGTTGCATTGTTCCGCATGTACCGCTAACTTACTTGTAAAGATAACTCGTGAAGAGTCACTTGCACAGAATGCTTCATGAATAAAAATCAACGCTTTCTGCAAAACCTTCATCTGTGTCAATATCGAGTGTTGTATAAAACAAAACCATAAAGTTTTGTAACAGTATCCGACAGTTTCAATTGTAGGGACTCCGTTACAAATCCACCGACTATAATCAAGTGGCAGTGACTTTTAATGAATGTAGACCATCACTATGAAGTAGCAAGCGTGACCAGAAACTGTTGCAGCACAAAATGCGACCTTGTTGAAAATGCTTTTACTAAGTAGACAATGGACGAATAAACATACTTATCAGAAGATAAAGCAGGTCGAGCTCATTTAATTAAAATTATAATCTATGAAGATAAATAAGAGTTTGAAATAATTACTTCGGTAATTGACTTCCTTTGTCGGTCGCCCATCTAACACCAAATTGGAATAGTTCGTAGAATTGCATCGTGTTTAAGTACAATGATATGAGAAATGGAGAGGCTTAAATAGAAAGTTTTACAGTAATTAGGTAACAGTAAGGTCGTTAATGTATACAAAGGGCAATGATGTCCCGGGTATAAGAGTTAAATAAGGCATTTATTGTATTCATCAAAGTGGAACTATAATATTTGTGTGATGTCTGAGTTATCATTTTTATTTTACTCTCTCTAGCTTTATTAGCTTTTCTAGAATGGCTTGACAATCAAGCTTGTCTTAAACTTTTGTTGTATTCAACAATGGCCCAAATGTAACGATTGATAGTGTTTTCTGTATATTTTTTTAAACTGTACATTGTAAAATATTTGAAAACTTGTTGTTTTTCTTAAAAAAGTACACAAAAGAATGTAAAATTCGTGGGAGACAAATAATTCAATTATCTACACATAAAATATCAGTCGTGAAGTAAAAGTCGTAACGGTCTATAGATACTCTGTAGAGAGGTACAATTACTAAAGAAAACCGTTATAGTAATAACTTCATCACTGTTAGCAGTAAAATTACTGACCGTTCCTTATAAAACCCGATCGTATATTAAATTAGCACAGTGTTCGACTCACCCCGAGTCTAACGCTTACGTTAACGGAATATTTGCATTGTAAGTAACAATACAACTGGGTTAAAAGCTTAGTGCTGTTCCGCAGACTTGGATAAGGATAATCAAGAATAAAGCATGCTTAGAGCAGGCACTAGGTGTGTCTTGCCATCAAAAACATTTTACTTTACTTCAAAAGTACACGCTATGTACAGTGTATGGTACAGTATAAAATCGGTCAGTAAAAAATTTTGCAAAGCTAAAATTATTTGTAGATTATGTTCCTTTTTAGTAATGATGACCTTTACGTACTGGGCTCACGAAACCTTTTCCGACATTCCCAATATATATTAATACCAACGTAGATACCTTGGAAGTTGGACTTTATTTTAGTACTTTTTAGATTATTATTAGAGAACCTTTATAATTTTTCGGTCTATGCCAAATGTAAATCTATAAAAAAATGTAACATTTTTAATCATCCTGACTAAAAGATAAATTAAGCATAGACCAAGAACTACTTACTTTTATAACAATATTGTAGAGAATATTTATGAAGCTAGAGGGTACAATAATCCTATCTTTATTGATTCCTTGTAGGTAATGCGATTACTGGCAAGCTACTATCCGGGAGCTTAAGTACTGGCGATAAGTTCGATGCAACGATTAAATGCCCATATTATTTGTGAAAATGATTAATTTGCTGAGCGCGTATAACGCGCTGTTTGTGGCTTGAGGTCCATGAACATGATAAATATTTTTGCTCATATCTTTACATGATTGTAATTTATAAATCGTCAAATTTTCTATTTTGCCCAAATTTCGACTATAAGACTAAAAGTTACTCAAGTTTGGTATTACTGATTCTCTTAGCTGTACATGCCGAATGTTACATAGTAGTAATGCTACAGTCAAGCAGCATTGGTGCATTGCTTATTAAGTACTTATACAAAGACGTATTATAGGTCCGGCTATTTTTATGAACGTGACTCAGTTATATTACAAGTTACAACACAGTTATAATTGTAGTTACGAACAAGATTAATGATCTCTGCTGGGACAATGAAGCGTCGGAACTAAAGATAACAAGTACGATCTCAAGTGCTTGGTGCTCAGATAAATAATAGGAACATACATTCAGTGAATTGTATGCAGAGAGGTTGAAGATGTGGATGAACTTTCTTCAGAGAACTCGTTCATAACTGTATGAAAATAATCACTATATTCCCACGCGACAATATCAATACCGTTAACGTTATAGTAGATAGACTAACTGAATCAAAAAGAAACATTGTTTCGTATAAATAATAAAAAAAACTAGTTCACGCAAATTCTAAAAAGACATTTAATTACATCATTAACATTGGCATTGACAAACAGTGACGATTTGCTATTTAGCCATGCCCATGGCACATCGGGTATATTCATAAAATTTGACCTTTCATTATGCATTCACCACAACCGAGTTGGTAAGCATCATAAAATTTTATTGTCCACAATATTGTTACAAAATACAAGTTTGACTTTACTCGACATGATGTCATCTATGTAAAATAACCTTTGTATACAGCTTTGCCAATAACATTTAGCGATGGTACTCGTATTCCGCGTTTATGATGGTCGATCTTTTGTCCGGGAAATGAGACAAACAGACGTGCGTTATTTATATAATTATTATCCGTGAAATACGAAACATCTCATGCTCCTAGAAGTCCTACCGATCGTGGTTGAGATGAGATGGTGGCACTCGTTCACGATCATGACGTGCGTCATGATCGTGAACGAGTGCCTTTGGTTGGAGCTGGTCATGTCCGGACTGATATTACATTTCAATTGCATATAAGCAATGTTACCCGAAAAAACATGTTGAAAAGAGTGTCTTTGGAGTTTCTTGCCTATTCGTCTCCATAAAATCCACGTATTGGAACAGGAAACTACCTTCACGACTGACTGACCCCTGACAATTTATAACTACCTTTATACTACCTTTCATATTGGTATAATTGAAGTAAATGATTTTGATTTCCATTAAGTGATTAGCTTAAGTCTAACTTAGATTTTGTAAAGTATAAACTTGATAAAAATATACATACTTGTGGATAAATACAACATTTATATTTAACGGCTACGATTGAGTGGTGTGAGGTACTCAGATGAAAGATTTCCGCGTTTTGTTTGTAGTTTCGTCTCCCCTCATAACATTGAGAGTTGTTCTAAAACACGCAGACGGAAGGTATTGTGTGGGAAGGAACGTATGGGGTGTTTAAATCGACTCATTAGAGCCACCGCTGAGTAATTGTCTGAGCTTCCTTTCTACATTGTACACATTATCATTTCTAATTTCACAGGGAGCGGTTTAAGCTATTGAGCTTACATAATAGACTCTCCCAGTAAAATTTGTAAATGTACTTGAATGCAAAAGATCAACGTAATCTTGTGCCAGGATAAAACAACAAAATGCAATACAATGGTTTTAGAAAAAATATTTGGTAAATACGATCTTGATATATTGATTTGAATAAAACCTAGTTTTCATTATAATATCAGTTACTTAATCGATTTTATTACGTGTCACATTGGCAGGTACATAATGGCAGTGTTTGGTCATGCTTCGTGCACACGCAACAAAAGTTTTCTATTGACTGGAATAGATATCGATAAAATACATACCTACCATTAAAAATGCAAAGCTGAAAACAGTAACAATGGTAAATAGCATTATTTCAAATGTAAATTTTAAGCTAATGGTTGATTACACATCGTTTAGGTTGGTAATTTAAAAGATGTTCTTGACTCTTGACCGGAATTCGTAGTCAATAAATACAGAAGACCTAAACCTAAAACAATTTAATTTTTAAAGAAAGATCTCCATTAGAAAAATAACATTCTACAACTTGATCAAATAATTATGGAACGGGTCTCATTTGAACTTATTAAAATTCTTTATTGAATTCGAGCGGGACTAATGAGATTTATAACATCGTTAAAATTAGACATTTAATTCCGATCACGGTCAAAAGTGTCCTGCCCGCTGGCATTTAAAACCTACTTCAGGTTTTAAGTTTAATACAGTCATGCTTGGTCTTTCAGAGATTTATGCAACATGAAGTGAATTATGTCAACCTTCATTTGAACTTGTTAAAATTCTTCATAGAATTCGAGCGGGACTAATGAGATTTATAACATCGTTAAAATTAGACATTTAATTCCGATCACGGTCAAAAGTGTCCTGCCCGCTGACATTTAAAACCTACTTCAGGTTTTAAGTTTAATACAGTCATGCTTGGTCTTTCAGAGATTTATGCAACATGAAGTGAATTATGTCAATCTTCATTTGAACTTGTTAAAATTCTTCATAGAATTCGAGCGGGACTAATGAGATTTATAACATCGTTAAAATTAGACATTTAATTCCGATCACGGTCAAAGGTATCCTCACCCGCTGGCATTTAAACCCATCCTTAGATAACTTGCAAATACATAGATCCCACAAACTTATAGATTTACTATAGAGTTTAACAATTAAGCCGCTTCCGTTAACCATTTTTGTTCTTCTATCATTATTATACGTCCGAAAATTTTTAGATTCTAGTACATTATGTCTGTATCACCGATAAATTACATGTAACTTTGGTAAGGTAAAATCTAAAAATGCTACAAGACAAGCGAAAAGTTCTTAAACGAAGTTTGTGCCATAACCTCATCTCCTGTATCAACACTTAGGTTGGGGCGACATGATTCAACTCGAGCGATCTGCTCTCGTAACTTTGTAAACAAAATTGAGTTTATAAGCGATCGAAATGCAACCTTCTTGGATAGCATTATCCTATATTTATAAGTCACATTATGTTCACATTTATTTATGGATGAATATTTTTTATTCATTTCGTTATAACATGTTTACTACGAATTCCAAAATGCAATGAACAAGGAAAACGACTGCTCTTATATCTTCAACGTACATCTAGATAAAGTTCGGGGGTCGGAAGGGGAAATTTATTACTGGAGGGTCGTATGGATGTGATGGTATTAGGATTTTTTTTCATGGTTTGTTTCGTTCGTTTGGCAAACGAGCAGACGGGTCACCTGATGGTAAATGACTACCGCCGCCGCCCATTGGCACCCGAATGACAAGTGCGTTGCCGGCCTTTAAAGGTGAGAAGGGTGGAAGAGGGGGGAAGGGAAGGGTTAGGGCCTCCGGTAATCTCACTCACTCGGCAAAAACCAATGCAATCATTGCTTTACTGCCGGTTTTCTGTGAGGCCGTGGTATCACTCCCTTTGAGCCGACCCATACGTGCCGAAGCATGGCTCTCCCACAACGAAGGATGAAGGATTAAAAAATCTCAACGTAACGAAGAACAAGAATTAGAATATTATAAGTCTAGTATTTTTGTCTTTTTCATTCAGTTTCATGTGATTTTTAAAATTTTCTTGAACCTTCGTAGTTGTGTAATTACAGACTTAAAAAAAAATAAAAAAATTGAAAAGTGTTATAAAAACAGACAGTGGAGTTCATTCATTCAGGTTCATTTTAGTTAGCTTTCTTTATTTTAAACACCAATTATTTGTTAACAACTTTTAATAAACCATAACTGAACCATGATCATACAAACTAATATATGCTATAATAGGGTTACACGTCAATTTATATCATATTTTTATCTTCAGAATATTAATGCCTTTTGCATTACTATATTACATTAATTTAGTACTTACAGCCTTGAGTTTATTGAGGTCAAGTTATTATAATAAAATTCTGATCCCGTATTCGAAAATAGATTACCGGTGTTCAATGAACACTCGAAGCACTTTCATAACATTCATGGCCGGCTACATACAATTATATCAATAATATTATTTTATTATTAAAATGTATACATGATTGAAACATCGTCATTAAATCTGTTTATTTATTTGTTGCAGTGTAAAAAATGAAGAAGATCAGAAATTGTGAAAGTGGTTGGTGGGTGGTGCTACTCACGGCCACTTTAGCTGTTACAGCACTAGCAGAAACTGGAGTGGGGCTATACAATGCGAAATTAAAGCAAGTTATCACTTCGAGCACACTGAAGTGGACTAACCTAAAGAAAGAATCTATGAACAATTATGTAATTGGGGCAGAATCTGAGCAAGGTATAGTATCTTTAATAAGCGTACATCAAGCATTCATTAAAATATTTTGTTACAAAAGTCGATTTGGTGTAAACAACACCCTTTATCTTTTACAGGGCCTATATACCTTTGCAAAGCACGACATGAAGGCGACATGATATTAGGTCAACTTAAGCCAGATTATACAACTTGCGCAGTTTCCGGGTCTAAGAGCTACACCATGTTTGAGGTGCTGGAAAATATTGAAAATGCTTCTTTGATAACCTGGACACCTTGGCTTAGATTTCATGCAAAACCTAATGGCGCTGTAGTGGTAGAATCGTCAGTAGATTCAGTTTTTATAGGGCGTGTAAAAGTAAAAGCACAAAGCGGATATTTACTTTACATTGGCAGAATAGTTTATGAAAGTACAATTGGCAATTTAATCACATTTGAAGACAAAAATAACGAAATAATAGAAAGTCACGACGAAATTTTGAAAGAAATTGAACCTATAAGTTATAAATTAGAGAACGTAGTTCTAGACCGGAACACTGAACACATACGTCAAACAGATCCAGAAGTGTTTGAAGAGCGAATTCTTAAGAATGAAGATGAAATTGCTGCGACTGACACCACTGAAATAGAGTATGTGTTTAACTACACCTTGTCTTGGGATCATGGACATGGAATAGCCATTGGTCTAAATACATCAATTGAAATGGATGATGGCACATTATTCCCTCAGATACAATGGGCTAATCCGTATACTGAGAGCAGAAAGAAACTATACAAGCTAGAAAAATTTTTGGAACCTGGCACTGCTTGTAACGTAACATTCAGGGGCAACATAACTAATCGCGACGTGCAGTATACTGCTAAGTTGGTAACATTCTATAAAGATAACGAACCAAGATCAAGGCTCATGAGAGGGCAGCGTATTGAAAATACGTTGGAAGTAGAGGCAATTTATGGCGAAATATATTTCATCGGAAATAACAGCTTGGTGCCAACAACAACGACTACAACTACCACTACTACAACCACTACGACTACAACGACTGCAATGCCAGAAATACCACCACCGGCCTCTGAGGGAAATGATGTTGCAGCCATGAAAAAATCCGATCAAAATGAACAGATAGATAACAGTGTCGTTAACGACAGCGGTGAAAGCATGAATAAACCTACAGTGCCGAAAGAAGATATTAAAAAGTCCGTTGCTGGTGGACTCGGTAGCAACCCATCTAGCGCTGCAAATATCAGGATTTTTACGTTTACATTATTTATTCCAGCGCTACTTTTAGTTTAAAACGACAAAAAATCTTTGTAAATATCCAGAAAATATCACTAAAGTTATAGTTGCTTGGTAGTTTATACATGTATTTACGTTTTGGCAAAGGCGCTTGATGCTGTTGTTCATAGATCGAGGCGTAAATAAGCCCATTTCCCTCGGTGACATTATGTAAATATAAATATTTTTGTTTTCTTAACATTCCTGTTATGTGATTTCATTCCAATATGTAAATGGAGGAGCCAAAATTATCGCATAACTGTAAATAGATATATGTGTAAATAGTTACGGATATGGAAGCTGCAGAGCGGCTGGACAAAATTGTCACTATATCCAATGACAATGGGAGACATCGTAGATAGAGATAATGATACGGAGTGAAGTAAGACGCTGTTACCAATGACAAGCTGTAATAAAATCACACAAATATAATGAATATGATAATACCTTACATCAAAACAGAAAACTCACAATTGTGATATTCAGTTATAATAAAAAATTCTAAATCAATTTATACAAGATATACGTTACCTTCAGTATATGAAATGTACAAAAACAGAGTGAAAAAAGACCTCTATACTTTTTATAATGATTGTCATTTCATAGTTGTTTTCTTTGAAGGCTAAAGCCATTTAGTTTTTTAAGAAATTGTTATTTCACCGTAAACAGTTTTGTATAAAGTTTTACGTACCTAATTTATTTATTTTTATCACGTTCCGTTACCTAATACCATACAATGTCTTAGAGTTCGATGTTTCAATATAAACTTTTAATTGTAGTGTTAATATTATTATTAATTACAACCTATTTTGTAGGATAACTTATTGTTATGCTTCCAGTTCAGCATCAGTATTTAAGAAACTATAAAAGATCTTATTCTTGTAATAAGTTTTATAATGGCGCGCTATTTCGGTTTTATATCGTAGTCGCACATATTATTTCGTTTGCTTATGACCACCATTGTTTGGTAGGTACCTCCAATCTTTTATATTTTCTTATTTCATTTGTTATTATTAATTTGAGTTACAAGAGTTTAAAATCCAGAATTAAGTGATATTATTATTTAAGAGCGTTTTGCGTTTATTCACAATTAATTTATTTTGTTTTTTTAACTTTTTATTATACACATAGAACATTTAACAGAATTATGATCTTACATAAGTTTAAAACACTGGGGTGTTACTAAAGAATATTATATTATTATGACTTTGTTATCTGAACCAAAGTTATACTTTGTAAGTTTGCCTACACGAAAATGTTTAGGCCTTTGCCTACATGTAAATGTTTTGGCCAATAACCCAATGAAATAACATCCCTCCGTCAAATGGACTCATCTACTTGTTAGTGTTTAGATTCAAATAGCCTCTAATAGTTTTGGAATCGTTTGGTAGTAGTATGCTTAACAGACTTTTGTCAATGTGTAAAGAAAATGAATGATATTTTTGTATGACTTGAAATCGATTGTAAGTGTTTGCCTTAATTGTAAGTGATCTTCAGCTCTAGATTTTCTTTTCAAACTTTGCTCGGTACTCCTAATTCGGTATTCCTATTTGTGAAATACTAATTTAGTTTTAGTTTTAGTCGCAATAGTGTATACCTTGGTTAAAGTATAATTTTATTAAATCAACGTCCCACCTAGCGTACCATTATTGATTAAGACTTAAATATTATAAAAAAAGTAAGTATATAATTATTTATTGGTCATTCTTAGCTTTCTTGGCTTCAGAATATTTTCGTCGTAAATAGATGTTAGAACTATTGCGAAATACTAAGGAAAGACATACCACAAGACACAAATGCAAAATTTACTTATCAAGTTTGATGCCTGTATGTTCAACGTCTAATAATTTAGAAAATCGCTTATATGTCCCGTTAGGTAGAAAATCTATTCCATAATATTAAGGCATGTTCTATTGTTGTACCTATATTTGTAATTGAAATAGACCCTGCTAATTGGGTAGATATTATCAATGAATCTCATGACATCAACATTGTTTTGCGAAGCATAATTGTGATGTTCCATGTAAGTTTACTTTGTTTAAATTCATTAAAGTGTAACTAAAAAACCATGTCGTTTTAATTCTAACCGATAAAGATTAAGGTATCGAGAATAAGAAGAAGGTGAACAAGCTTAATAGAAGACTCAACAGGAAAACTATTTTGCACGAATCGTTTTAAAGGTGTAAATATTATATATTACAAGAGTAAATAAAGCTACTTGACAAACATTCTTAACATAAGACGTGTTTGGTTGTGATTAACTGTCGTGACCAGTTGCTTATATTTAGAAAGAATGATCTAAGTTGAGCATACAGATACTACTTAGCCGCACCTGTATGCAAATAGAGTAAGGTATGACTTCACATGATTCCGTAAGTTATAATAGACAGCGCTCACTGCTGAACTCAATGAATATGTAACGCAATCAAAATATTTATTTGAGATAGTCACTAATTCAAATTTGAAGTTGACATAGATATACGTTGACAATAGATTAGTTTCCTATAAGTCAAATAAGCTTCGTTCGAAATCTATACGACAAGTCACTAGATTTAAAAAATGAATTCCCATTAAAATAGGTGCAGTATATAAAATTATTATGTTAGATAGCAATATTTATACTCTTAATTCAAGTCACTTTAACTTGAAAGTTAGAATTCCATTGCATTAAAACCAAATTATGTTACCTTTGCTAAAAGTGGTTTTTTCTAAATCTTGTATTGTTGAATTGGCAACATTACAGAATTTGTAGACGCATTAATTTGAGACGGCCCCACAATAGCCTGGGGGAAGACGGCGCCTCTGAGTCTCATTGTATTTGACTTAACGGAGCGTAAAGGAATTACGTACCTACAGATTCACTGGTGCAATTTTAGGTTTTAGTCTGATTTTTAAGGAATCAGGGATTTCCCTCTTATATTGTAACCACGGTATACTTGTACCCTATATACCTGAACCAGAGCCGTACGCCCTACAACTGGAGACCTAGTTTTTTTTGTCAGATCGATACAGACAAAATCTTTTCGCGCTACCTAGTTAACATGGAAGCCGTAGCAAATATCGCATATCAAAGAAAAGTTAACGGTACAAACTTATCAAAATGACGAAGGATAAAAATTAAAAAAAATTTAGGGCCTCTGAAGAAGCAAATGAAGATCTGTAACTTTTTAATACGAAGATAAAAATAAGATGAATACAGGAAAATAATACAGTAATAATGACTTCTTCGATCAAACTAAGTATTTGTAGAAATAAATTACTACTAGGTCGATACTGTAGATGGCATTTATAATATATGGTCTGTGCAACAAACAATAAGTATAACATACCTATATAATTATACAAGTTATCTTCAGTGTCGCGAAGAGTTACATAAAAATAGATTTAACTGCAGTGTTACTAACTATTGAAATAGCAACCAGTCACGCACATGCAATGCAATTTGGTACAGGAACCATTTATCCCACTTGCCCGGCATTCAAAGGTATTAATATAATTGTTCTCTATTATGTAAGTAAGAAGCAGCACCAATAGAAAACATCGTTTAATAGGTAAGAGAAGGAATAAAGAAGATTTAAGAAGACTGGCATGTGCATTTTCTTGTTGGTTCTTTATACATATAAAACCCTACATACACGTATGTACATAGTACATAAATGCTGAGATAGCGTTGATATCATCGTAAAAAGTAAATTTTTCCGTACCCTTGTGATCCCGAATCTCGAAGTCTTCCCCCGTTCAACCTTTCTCGGGCTCCTATAGCCTTCATAAGGGCTAGGGCGGGCTTACATTCAATAAATTACGTACGAAGAGCAGCACAACTCGTTCAGGTTTACGAAAAAATGAAAATATATGGCGATTTTCACATTGTTATTTTTTTCATATTTGACATTACTAAAAATAAATAGTTTAAAGAAGGATAAGATGACATACATATACATTCGACGATAGGTGAAGAAATGAATGTCTGGTGTGAATATAACTAGATATAAATGAGTACATGTAAAACATGTTTATTAGATAATTCGATATTTTATATCACTATTGGTCATCGAAATTTTATTTCAATTTATTCAGCTGTGGTTTTGTTCGCTCTTGTTTTTGAGGCTCATCATAAGACATGCTAAAATTTACTATCTTCTAAAACTGAGATTAGTGGGAACGAACGTAGAAAGAAACAAATTGATTAGTGAAGATGTCATCACATCACACACACATGGATTAGTGAAGTAGACTGTTAGAATGTTATCTGAAAATTTCTGGAACTATCCATTTACAATAATAATATGTAAAAAAAAATAAACAAGCAATTAGTGAATTCGAAAATGGAAATCTCTGGGAACATGTTACCTTTTTAATGAGACCCTCATTTGTTTTGTCATTGTGGCGTCTTTTAGACTATTTTACAATGACTAACTCGTGAAAATTTACGCTCAATGATTTTTTGCAATTTTCGGTGTTACTTAAGTCAACAACAGAGTTGCCAGAGATTTCAATTGGCATTTGGTGATGAAGCCCCATGTCATAGCTCTGTGTATTTGTGATTCGGAGAATTTAGACGTGGACGTGATCATCTCCATTACGATGTGCTGCGGTTACAGACTCCAATATTCATACCGTACGACAACTGATTTAAACTGACAAAATATGACTTGTCAGCAAATTCATACTGTATTTATTAGTCGAATGAGCCAAGTGCAAAACATTTTGCGTGTGCATCTGAATGTTCGGAAGCTTTGCACTCGATGTATACCGCATGATTTAACGGAAGACCAGAAACTACTGCGTCTCGAGTGGTACCGTAACACTATAAAAAGTTTAATGGCAGTCATTGGCTGTCTATAATATCATGACCGGTGATGAAACCTGTGTGTACTTTGAACTGGAAAGATAAAGCCAGTCGGCGGTCTTTCTTTTAGAAGACTTGCCGACGAAAATAAGGAAATTCGAAGCGTTGGTAAGACAATGGTTGCTTCTTTTTAGGCAAATTAGGACATAACACACACAATAGTGTCGGAAGACCAAAAGACAGTGACCTCAGATTGGTACGTCACCACTTGATTGCCCAGAGTCTTAGAAAAAGAAGCGTCCTCGAAGCAATGTCGTCCTTCACCACAATAACGCGTCCTCACATTACGCTAAGGTTTCAAAATTAGAACTGATGAAGCATTCGCGGTACAGCCCAGACTTCACATTTTAAGAACTCTTTTTGTTTCCTAAAATTAAAGACAAACTTAGAGGCACACGTTTTAAGAGTCTTGAATCGGCGGTGAATGCGTTCCACGAAGCCATTGAAGAGGTCCTTAAGGAAGACTGTTCAAACTGCTTTTTAGGATGGTTCCAGCGAATGCAAAAATGCATAAATTATGAGGACATATACTTTGAAAAACAATAAATGTACCATAATTCTAATATCTGGTATTATTTATCATATTCTCGAAAATTTCAGTATGACCTAAATCTAATTATATAAAAATGAACCCCTATTTCTCCTGGTCACGCTATAACTTGAGAACGGCTTTACTGATTTCATTCATTTTTTTTAAATGTTTCCTAGTACTTCATAGAAGGTTCTTACATTAAAAAAAATTAAGAACATTGCGCAGAAACTTAGAAAATTTAAGGAAACTTAACGACTAACTTTATTATAAACTTTTTTAATGTAACCTTAGACCCTGCGTTAAGCACGTTTGAAATAACTGTCAGTTGCTTGACAGTAAGAAACAGATCGCACACCGCCAATATGTTTTCAAAGATCGCATAATTCTAGCGTAGCGTTATATTCTCTTTATATTCGTTAATTAGTTGTATCGGTCGGAATCAAGGACTTCATCATGGAAATTCATTGTCGGCATTAAGAACGAATTATAACCCTTACCCAGCGTATAGTATTCCAATTCGAATTGAATGACAGGACAACGTCTGTCGGGTCAGCTAGTATCTGATAGATTTAAAGTTTAACATTTAAGTGCTGTACTCTATACGCTATTATATAATAAGTTAAAAATATGACGGTCCTTTAGGAATGGTGGCGTTCGCACTCCGCTTGTTGGTTACATGTTCTTTAGTTAGATATCACAATTTTGAGTTTGTAGATTATTTTTTAGACTTGTATTGTCTTGTCGGCCCTTGATACGTGTGCATATTTTTAATTAAGTCGGATATCTTGAAGTTGGTGAAAAGTACGTTGAAAGATTCAGTTACAGAGATCGATA
This sequence comes from Euplagia quadripunctaria, assembly GCA_963859945.1. Taxonomy (NCBI): domain Eukaryota; kingdom Metazoa; phylum Arthropoda; class Insecta; order Lepidoptera; family Erebidae; genus Euplagia; species Euplagia quadripunctaria. The sequence continues at coordinate 7,777,942 of OY982563.1, read as the reverse complement.
GATAGAAATCAAGCTAATATAAAGCGTTTAAAATAGATTCGTATTTTACCAAATATCTGTTAAGTATATCGTTTTTTTTAAACATGTTAAAAAGTACAAAACATCAAACATTAAAACGTCGAACAATTCCTATTAAAGTAGTACTTGGAGAAATGCACTGCTTCACTTCGAAAATATTCAAAATGGATTTTCGGATTTTATACATATACAGGTGAATTTGAAAAAGGAAATATGTAGTTACGATTTAAAATCTTTAACTTTACACATTCCACCTACTTTTATGAAAAACGAAGGCAAAAATATCTGGCAACTCAAACGGTCATAACTTGTAGATAAACGGAAACTTTTTTTTTCAAAAATTTTTGTTGTATCTGCATGCTCAGTCTTACACTTTCACTGATTTACCTAAGCGTTCCTTTTTCAAATATACCTGTACATGTATAAATTGGTAGAGACGAAACAGTCTAGTACCCTTTTCTACTTGTTTATATAGCCTTTTTTGTTTCGTAGTAATTGAGGAGCTTTAGGGTTAATAATGAATTACGGTCGACTTTCAACTTCTGGGCGAGTACTATTTGTTGCTTTTTTAATTTTATAAGAAATTGTTTGACATTAATCAAGTAGTTAAGTGTCGTCAATAGCATGAATTAAATTAACATGACACTTCTGAACCACATTGTAGATATTATAGTACAATTAACTGGTGCGAAAGATAATTTATAAATAGGGTAAACGCGTAAATATAGTCACATAGACAGGCACAATCTGTCATCGGCGCGGACGCCTGCACGTCATCACTCATCGAACAATTTAACAAGACCCTCATATAATAAGATGTTATTTGATATTTCTCAGTAAATGAATTTTATCGCCTGGGTGGCAAGTTCATGTATTTAGACCAGACACTCAATATCACATTATGTGTGAATATTGTCGCAATCGCGACAGTTATTTAGGCATTGTAATAGGTATCTACGTTTAGACGTTTTACGACAGTTTTTACCGGAACTATTGATTACACGTTAGCAACTTATACCTACATAATTTGCGTGTTCCGGGAATATATAGAAGTACCGGTTAGTTGGTCAATTGGTTACAATTTTTATATGTACGTTCATTTGTGCTCGCCTGTAGCAGTTCTGTCAGACATTGCTTCTGACAGAATCTTGCAGTTCAAATTTCGAACTTCTGTGCAATATTTCACACGGACTATATAATTATATATTATTTTATTATGGACTCTATCCCGCGCAAGAATCAGCGCAGGAATTCCGCCAATGTCAAGTGTTTTATAATTATACAAGTTAAATAACAAAAACGTAAAAGGTACTTCCACACGGACTAACAAACGACGAAGGTACAGAGATTTCAAAATTTATTTTAAGAAAGTGTCATTTTTAGAAAAAGTCGAAAGCAATGTCGCTCCCACGAAAACTTGTATTTTTTATTAACATGACTCACGAAATCGTTGAAATATTGCAAAATTATGAATAATTTAGCGGAAATCAATCGTACAACAAATTTTGCAAGCCTCGACTTCTTTTTAATACTAGTTAAGATAATTATGATCACTTGGATATTGTGTAACGATTGTTGCGATGAAAGATTAGATCTAACTAGTTCATGTGGATCGTAACGATAATATAATGTTAATGTATTACACATAAAAATAATTACATTCTTTAAAAATTGTTATGGACCATTCCATAGAAGTTAAGCAAATCTTGAAGTTTGGGTTGGGCATTGATGACTCACCAGGAGCCAAGACAAACGTAAGCTATTTATAACTTAGTGACGCAATTCAAGTCGGTGAAACTATACCGCTCATTTCATCAAAACGGTTCTTCCATGCATTTGTCTTTATTTTTTATCTTGTTTTAGTTAGTATTCTGAACATATTTAATTTATTTGCCTTATATGAACATGATGGGATGCTTAACTGGAAACCCTCTTTGCTGTGCATGCCTGGGCAAAAGAATATGTAACGCCTCTTGGAAGAAGTAGCCACTGCCGGCTAATTAGTAGAGAGTACAGTGGAGAAGCGGCGTGCTCGCTGTTTTTGTATTTTGCAGTGGACGTGTTCGGCCCAAATTGTAACCCTAACCAGCAACAAAGGGGAACGGTGGCTTTTCGGCACTGCAAGGAGGTAAACCTCTTCTAAAATCACTCAGCAGGAGCAGGCAGGGACGCTGTATGTAGATATAGAGGTGGTGGACACACTGTGCACAGATCTTAACTGGCTAAACTGGATCATAAAATACTGCTCATCGGGACTATAAGAAAAAAATCTCTTAAAAAAAAATCCAGTTACCATTCCACCTCGGATCCTTTTTGTACACATTTTTTTGTTAATATGCTGACTTTGCTGAGATGAAGACAAACCGGCTTCAGTCATCATCTCAACAAAGTCAACGTAGTTTCAACGAGGTGATTGGTGTTATCTCAAGATAGAATGAAACAACAAAAGTATATTTGAAATGTCTTCACTTAGAGAGAATTTTAAAGATTAGGTTAGTGAGATCTACAAGTAAATGAATAAAGACCAATTGGACAATTGGCGATGCTTCAAAAATATTAGCCACTTAATAAAATAATCCAGGATGAAAATTCTTTTCCTGTTTGCCACCTAGTGATGTATTATGCTACATAAACAGATAACTTCGTACCAGTTTCCCATAACTATTAATGTATCATTATGTAAATAGTATAATCCAAAATAATAAAGCGCGTTAATAGCCAGCAAAATTATCAACACAAGGCAAATTACTCGCCTTGACATTTCACTATCTACGTAATTGCAAACGTCGTTACTTTGTAAGTTCACGGCACTGACATTTCTTTTTAACGCCAGTTAGATAGGTATATATTTGATAACTGGCATCGACCAGCCAACACCTATAAAACCGCCATTTCGGCCTAGCACCGTGTTATATAAGCTTTAGGGTATCCATGAACTGACGGTATGGTTCGTACCGTATATACGCCACAAAAGCTCTGTAAACATCATTAGGTACGTGAAGGCAGGGAATTAAGATATACATATTAGATACTGTTAGGTCAACTTATTTAATATCTTCATACTTGATGGAACATTAATCGCAGATGATTAGGTATATAAATTCAATTTATGCATTGTACTTATTGGCTTTTCTTGCAGACAAAGTATTACGAATCTGGCTGTTAATCTTGTAACATGGAAAGCAGCTAATCTTGTCTTGTGTTCATAAGTATTAGGTACTTTATGGCGTAAAATAAAGTATTTTTGGATAGTAGTATTTTGCTATTTGCATAAATGTTACTTTACCTATATATACATATAAACAAATAATAATTAAGCGAACGATTATTGTTTATTACTAGATATTTAAATTTAAAAGTTCGGTTTGCAAAATCTGATAACATATATTCTACGGATGCTTTACAGAACGTTTCAAACACTTCTAAAACATTACAGAAAAATATTGCTCTTGAATTTTTATTCAGACGTCAGATGTCGGGAACAACCGGTTGCCATTGCAGCAAGGGCCAAAATTTTGCTGGTACCCATAGCCGCTGTAATGTCACGTAAATCATTCGGAAGGGTTCAATAATTCGACAGTGCACCGCCGCGCCCGTGCCGTGATGTATAATTTACTTCTCCACTGCAGATTCTTGGACATAATTTTATTATATGTATTTTATACAACTTCTTCATTAAGTCACAGTTTACCTAATAAAGTTGTAAGTTAATTTTACTACTCATGTACAACAAGCATATACCTACCGAAGACAAATATTAACAGAATATTTTTAGAAGGTAAGCCGAAGAGGTTAACTTGCAGCTAAAGTTACTTAAAATAGCGTAATGAATCGCTTTAATTTGTTGTTCACGTTATTTTGTTAGGGCTTCCTAAAGGACTCCGTCTGTTTGTTTGCCATTTCAGTAGCGTACAAACTAACAAAAAAAAATATCATGCCGGTTATATGGCTGTAAAGTGACCTGAAAAGGGAATCCGATGGAATGGGGCTATTAAAACACTTGGCAATGTCACTGTTGCGTTGGCAGCCCAATTTTAATAACCACTTATCTACTGTAAACTCTTCGGATAACCTTAGTATAAAGGTGGTCAAGTAAGTAGGGAATTAGAGGAATGAAATTCTATTGGAAGAAAACAAAAGTCGGCGTGAGACATTATCCATAACAATCCATCCAACCCGCAACCAAATCATTTAACAATTTGAACACGATATATGTACCTATACTACCAATACATAAAATCTCTGTTAGAGCTAATAGGTTCGACAAGGCGTCCAATTTGGTTACTAAGTGTCCATGCCCAAAAGTGATTTTGATTGATTATATACGCCTACGAGTTTCTTTTCGAATATTTATATAAAAGTAAGCCTTTTACTTGAATGTTATACCCTATCTTACACCTACCCGAACAAGCCTAACAACCTTTTATGCAGCTTGAATTCCGTCAGTAAAATAAAAATCATAATTATTCGTCATAACGGAAAAATAATGATACCCTGTACATTTTTACATTTACATCAAAACCTATAGTGTACTTCCTATTGACCTAGAATCATAAAATTTGGTAGGAAGTAAGGTCTGGCCGCAGAAGTAAAGGCAGAAATCCGAAAATGGTGAATTTGTTGTTACATCACATTAAAAATAGTTTTTATGATTACAAACTTGTATTTCGCGGTTGTATTGTTGACTTTGGTCGTACATCGCGGCCGCAAAGTAAAGTTTGTCTTTCGAAAAAGACGGGTAAAAGTCTTCGAGAATTGATCCCAGCAATGGACGTACTATCTACATACATACAAGTTTGTTTGCTTACGAAATCCTCGATGCGGGAGTCAGACTCACAGTTGTCCGGTTTTTTAGGGTTCCGGTCCTCAACAGGAAAAGAGGAAACCAAATAGGATTACTTCGTTGTCTGTCTGTCTGTCTAGACCCTTTTTCTCAGAAACGCGTGGAGGTACCAAGTTGAAATTAATATATTATTGTCTGCGGTTCCTGAAAGCTGTAAAAAAATCAAGCCTTTAAGGCAACGCAATAAAAAGATACGGCTATTTTTAAGCCTTATATTTTAACATTTAGCAAGTAAATCAAAACTTATAGGGTACTTCCCATTGACTTAGAATCTTGAAACAAGCAGCAAGGCCTCACAGTACAAGTAAGAAAAAAATCCGAACGTCGTTAATTCGTTGTTATACTAGCAACCCGCCCCGGCTTTGCACGGGTAGTACAGACATCTTTAACAATCATCATCATATTTAAACCAATTTACACAAAACGTTAACAAATTATACACCTAACCTACCACACACAACCCACCTACACCTTCCTTATGAATCGCTCTGTCTATTGGTGAAAACCGCATAAAAATCTGTTCAGTAGTTTTTCAGTTTATCGCGAACAGACAGACAGACGCGGCGGGGGATTTTGTTTTACAATATGTAGTGATATGACTATGAACAGTAAAAACGGGCAAAAGTGTTCGAGAATTGATTCCCGAGATGTTCCAAGTTTGTTTGTTTATGGAACTCTCAGATGTCAGACTCGCACCTGTCCGGTTTTTAATTATTATTACCGCGACAAAAAACCCTGTAGATCCTCAGTACGAAATCTTTTGACATAGACCAGAAGTCTTTTTAAAAATTACTTTTCCTCTCGGCCTGGTACTGTCATCTCGGCCAACAGTTTGGTGGCCTTCAAGATTCAGACCACAGCCGTTTTGTAAAAAATAGAAAAATGGAAAATAAATGTTTACTACTTAGCCTGCTTTTGGAAAATGTACGACGTGAAGGATCTATAAAACGCATTAAGGACCGTAAAGTTATTTTGTACAGTTCTTAGAACATAATTTCAAGTGATCTGATTTGCATGACCAATTTCAATTACAGATTTGTTTTTACTGCAAAGGAGTTCCATAATAATCTTTCTTTCCTGTACAGTTATCTACATTGAGTAAGCTGAGGCGTAATTAGCTTCGGAGAGTTATTTCTAGCGGTTTCTCTGCGGAATTTTCCATACAATCATATATACACATATACATCTATATCCCCGAAGCGATAGGTAGAGGTATATTAAATACCCATTTTGCATCTATAATTTGATCATACACACGTAATGGGGGCCAAGCCTGTTGCCGTCAACCGAACACGTTGGGAAATAATGGGAAAATTGAAATATTGAAAGGGAAAGGTAGTTAAGAAGAGAAGCATGTCAGGGTTGTATACCTGTAACTCGAACTTGCTGTTGCAGGGAAGTCAGAGCTCTCCAATTCAACCCATACAATCAACCATAGAATAATACTCTTATTAGATCAATCAATCAATTAGCCTATTCTAGTCCACTGCTGGACATAGACCCCTCCCAATGTGCGCCATAGTACCCGGTCCTCCGCCTTCCGCATCCAGTCCCTCCTAGCTACCTTCCTCAGGTCGTCGGTCGATCTGGCTAGGAGGCGTCCTACCTTCCGTTTACTAACTAAGATCCGCTTGCTCCATCGGCCATCGGTCTTATTCATCAAGTCTTTACTAGGCAGTTTTGAAAACTGAAATATGAGCGTCAAACTAAATTTGTGGTAATATGGGTTCTTTGTTTAGTTGTATATAAAATATCGATATCAGCACCGTTTAAAAACTGACTGGTTTATAAACATGACTTTATCACTATATGAAGGTTTAGGCCCTAGTCCATCACCATACTGCTGGTTGGTTGGTAGATTTCAAAAACCGTTCTCAAATATGATGTTGATGTTGATGTTTTTTTTTTACTTAATTTCTAGTAGATTAACTTCAGAATTATTAAAGAGAGAATAAAGTCTGACGGCGACGGGAGGTCTAACTCTAACCACCAATGGCTAAATCATTACTAGCTATCACTGCTGTCAGTTATCGCGATTAATCAGTAAAATTGAACCTTGATCTTTGAATTTATTTTGTCATTAAAGTTAAGGGAAGTAAGTCTATCAAGTAGCTTAGTAAACCTTGCTCCCTTCTCATTTTAAATTACTCATAAAATAGCATGAGTTTTTTGTTTATTTAGGTTCCAGGTTTGTTCATTGTTTGTTTGTTTGTTTGACTGGCCTGTTGGTCTAGTGGTTAGTGACCCTGACTGCTAAGCCAGAGGTCGTCGGTTCGATTCGTACCCAGGACAAATAATTCTGTGATGAGCACGATAATTTGTTCTATGACTGGGTGTAATTTATCTATAATATGTATGTATTTATAAATATATAAGTATGTTTATCAGCAATCTGGTTACCATAGTACAGGCTCTGCCTAGTTTGGGATCAGACGGCCGTGTGTGAGTTATGTGGAGTTATTATTATTACCAAAATTTCATCACGATCAATTCAAAACTTCAATTATAATTATTAAAAGATAACAGACAGAGTTACTTTCATATGTATAATACATTTTACTATACTGATTAGGTAGTAGGACTTATTTGTATTTATATTGACTAGAGATCGCGTGGTGGTCGAATTTCGACCATGGTTTATTTCATTGGCCAATATTACTTGACCTGTCGTTGTACAGACTTTTGTACCATGACAGGTCAAAATATATACTGGACACTCATAGCTGTATGTACCCGTTTTTGCATTTTTTTTAAGTTTGTAGCAAATATTGTTCAAAAATTTTAACATTCGTCACTTCTTCTCTGTATAAACTATAAGTGTGCGAAATTTCATACTCCTCCGTCGGCCCAATTTTCGTAAAAAGAGATCCAAAGTTTTCGCTTCACGTATTAATATATAGATTAGGTACTACTTCATTCCTGAACGAGTATAAACAAAAATATTTTTTATTTGTTTATGGGCTGTTATAAAATGTTGAAAACATTAAGTCTACCTGCATCTCGTATACAGAAGCTAGAAAGTAACCGTTGCATAAATAGCGAGTGTTCCATTTCACCCGCGGCGCATTCACGACCCTTTGTGAAGACATTTCAGTTGAGCCACGCTCAAAGGCTAGCTTGGAGGCGCTTTAATTATTCCGCACATACAAGGGAGTCGGAACAGAGAAAGGGATCAGAAAAGTTATCCCTAGGGAGTCCCACAGGAAACGTTTGTTTCCTAAACGGGTGCAATCGTCGGGTGTTTGTAATTTGTCGGTACTAAATGTTCAACACTCCTATACTACAATATGCCGATCTATGGCTGACATTAATAATGGTTATACTTAATCCAAAATCTTTAGGTGTAATGTATTCGAAATAGGTATTTCAAGTTTGATAACCCTCAGGTTTGTGTGTTTAAACAAATAAACCAAAAACCAATATTAATAATTTAAAAGCAATGCTTTTCAAACGTTATAGTTGAAATGTTTAGATCCTCCACCTGCAGTACTTGCATTTCGCAAACATTTATTCAAAATATAGTTACAAAACAAGAAATTACAATATAACTTAGTAAGTGTTATTCTATCTCTTGCGATTGTGGATGACCTTCATAAGGACACAAATACCACTGTTAGAATATATTTTTTACGACCCTGCAGGAGTTTTTTACCGATTTCAACAAAGGAGGTTCTGTATTCGATCCGTATGTAAGTATATCCGCTACTTTCTTTAAAAGAAATGAACCAATTTTCATAATAGTTTCACTAACGTATTCTACATATTTTCAGGAAGGTTTTAGTGTAGGTATACTATACATTGGGTATTTATTAGTTAAATTTTTTTAATCGATTTCGTTAAAGTCACTTTATTTTTTGTTAAAAAAAAATTAAGTGATTTTGAAAAAAAAAAAAAAAAAAAAAAAACATTTTAGTCTTGTCTTAGATACAGTTGTAAGTAAAGATTGTACACAAATTGTTCTTGCAATCCCCGAAATGGGTAAACAGTCCTGTGTACCTAATTAATGTTACATCTATGTACCTACACAACTTACAATAAGTTAAATTCTTTGTTTTATTTTTGTACAGAGGGCAAACCAGCAGACGGGTCATCTGATGGTAAATGACTACCGCCGACCATGGGCACCTGCAACTCAAGGGTCACAAGTGCGTTGCTACCCTTTAAGGGTAGGGGAAGGGTGGAAGAGGGGGAGAGGGGGGAAGCTATCCTCAATCACTCGGCGAAAAGCAATGTAATCATTCCTTCACTGCCGGTTTTCTGTGAGGCCGAGGTGTCACTCCGGTCGAGCCGGCCCATACGTGCCGAAGCATGGCTCTCCCACGATAAAAAAATCATAGTACTGACATCGCGAATGGTTTTCAATTTACATTTTTTTGACTGGCCTGGTGGTCTAGTGGTTAGTGACCCTGACTGCTGAGCCAGAGGTCGTGGGTTCGATTCCCACCCAGGACAAATTATAGCGTGATGAGCATGATTATTTGTTCTGTGTCTGGGTGTAATTTATCTATAATATGTGTGTATATAGAAATATTTAGTATGTTTATCAGCATTCTGGTTACCATAGTACAGGCTCTGCCTAGTTTGGGATCGGCCGGCCGTGTGTGAGATGTGTAAAGTTATTATTATCATATTATTATTGTTTGCAAACCCGTCTCTTTGATCAAAAGCTAACCTATTTTATGCAGGACTAGCGGCCCGATACGTGCTTCGCTACGTATAAATGTGATAAATAAAGAACCGCTCCACCGATTTTGTGCAAACTTCACATACACCATCTACTAAATAATCCGAACAAAGCCTAAACATTTGGTTTGGATAGGTGAGCCCGTTGTTGAGTTATAAAATTACAACGAAAAGTGGCATTGATTTTTATATATATTGATTTCTGGAGTTTATACAGATATCCTCGGAGATGCATCGAATGTATGTTTGAAACCGAATTTACACCATAACAAGTAGGCCATTGCGCATTGGTATGTCGATTATTGTCGATATAAAAATTGACCAAATCACTGTGTTCCCTTTAGAATGCCGCAGTGGCGAAATGTAAAACTTTTAAGATAGAAAGCTAACAATGTTTAGTTAGACCTTTACTCGTTATTATAATACTAAGCAAAATAATATAACTTACCATTAAATATAACTTAGAAAATGTAAAAAATTTGGGCTCGTCCGGGATTTGAACCCGGGACCTCTCGCACCCTAAGCGAAAATCATACCCCTAGACCAACGAGCCGACTGATCAAATGTGTGAAATAATTGTATAGTTGCAATGACTGATATTTTGTATAATTATTACGTATTAAAAGATATTTAAATGTTATTACTTTTACGTAGACATTAATAGACTATAATGTAATTCCGACAAGAAAACGTGGAGGCTAGGCTGTCAGAAACAAATTGATGAGGATGTTTTCCTGACGCGACGTTTCTAATGAGCGCCATCTGTTGAGCAATAGCTAGTCTACTTTCAAGAAGGGCAAGATTATTTTGAACACAGACTGACGACTGTAACAGATTTTTAAATTGTATTAAATACACCGATACTTTTTTATTACACTCTTTGGCAGTCTGTGATCAGTAATAAATACAATAAATAAACCACAAAAATATTTTTATTGTTTTTATACATTTTCAGTTTATCTTATCTTTTTACTTTAAATGACCAATTCATGTATGTATTTATATCGTGTATAAATCGGAAACGGCTCTAACGATTCTGATGAAATTTTGTGTACAGATACAGTTTTGCATTTTAAGTTCAACTGCATAGTTGTATTTCCTGTAAAAATGCAATTTTAAGAAAAAAAATGACGAATTTACAAGAAGCTACCGAGTGAAGCTCGGTCTCCCAGGTAGTTGTTTTAATTGTTGTAACTATAAGACAAGTTTACTATTTTTATTATTACGTATTCTGTGCTATTTTGCAAAATAAACTTCAAATGGGGAAGCTATTTATTTTCATTTCGAGTCGGTTGTGGTATGCAATGTAGGTAAGTGATAAGTGATAACACTGTAAAATAAACGTCATAAACGTTATCGTAATGTGAAATGAGATCGTATAGATATAGCCGGTCGTTCAATAGCAAATAACTAGGTGCGTAGGTAATAACGACATTTCATAATAGCCTTTGGGATACGGATCGTCTTATCTCGCAATCAGTCGCCATTCCGAGCCATTTGTGTGTGTTACTGGGTCGATGCGTGTCGGGGACGGTACTGATGCCTAAACCTTAGGGGATTACAATGCACAGTATCTATTGTAATGTAAATATAGTTAGCAACGATATATGGCATAGCTTTATATGAGTATGTATAAATAGATCACATCAGTTCATTGCCATTTTTTCCAGTTTATAGTCAATTTCTTTCATTTTTTTTTAAGTGAAAACTTCTGTAGGCACGTTTGTGCACTTTTGCTATGGGAAAAAAGCACTGAACTCGTTACCGTCACGCTAATAATACATATATAGATGCACTAGAGGGCGCTAATCTAATTATTGAGTTCTGTCAGATTCTTATTAATTAATGTCACCAACGTGCTAATGTGACGTTTCAAGTTCGTCGTTTCGTTTAAGTTTTCACTTCTGCCGGCAGTCCCATGACTGCCTATTTTTTTTTTAGTGGCTATTGACGATCTTTAGTGATATCAATAAAAAAACATTTTTTATTTATTTATGTACTTACTCGTATAATTATTTGAAAAGGTAAATTGACGATCTTTAGTGATATCAATAAAAAAACATTTTTTATTTATTTATGTACTTACTCGTATAATTATTTGAAAAGGTAGAGACAAAACAGTTCATTACCATTTTGTCGTGTTTGTCCACGGAGCAAAGTTTGTCAGCCGATTTTCTTTATATTTTTTGTTTTGTTTTTTTCTCTATGTTTATTGGCGGGCTTTAGCGGTATCAATTTAAAAAAAATACAATTTTGCCATACCTTTCGAATTTCCATCTCTAAAAGTGGCGCCTTTGGTGGCCAAGTGTAGGCGTCGTTAAGTTTCTCATAGGTCATGGTAAGTTCAGTTTATATTATACATAGTTAGATTAGAGCATATAGTATATTTTATAGTATTTTATTAATATATAGTATAGTTTAAAACCAACTATAATCGTTCTAGTCTCTACTGTGTCAATGTTCAACATCTGCAATCCAATTACGAGTAAATGTGCACATCATTTCCACTTGAAGTGCGGTCATGAACAAGATTTATAACGACATGTATAATCTTACGATCATCTTATTAAGTTTATGGTTATAGTTTACATTACACATAGTGACCACCAAAACTGTATTTATGATGTTAACATTCTTCGTAACACATTTTTTCGATGCCGCCTTCTTAAGATGCGATCCCTCAATTTTCATTGCTAACAGGAGAAAGCAATTCCACATTTTTTGAGGATCTAGTCCCGAATTAAACTACTAAAGAAATATATTATGAAAAAATTGAGTTGACGAATGCCCAAGTTTTATAAAAAAAGGTTTAAAGAATGCGATCTTTAACGAATCTACAGATCGCAGGCAAACGATGGCCAAATCGGCCAAAATAAAAAATAATTATAATTTTTCGCGATGTTGAATGTTATTTATTTTTACTTAAATCTAAATTACAGTGCACATGACATGCTCACAAATATTTAAACAGCCTAAAAAGAACATCAAAAACCGGGCTCGTCCGGGATTTGAACCCGGGACCTCTCGCACCCAAAGCGAGAATCATACCCCTAGACCAACGAGCCACACTACGTTCAGTCGAATTAAGTGATAAGGCGTGGCCTTCAAACTAACACGTCATTAAATTCCGTTAAGTGAAAGGCTACGTAGCAACAGTAACTACTACGTATATTACGATCTAATAAATGTTTCATACCTATATATATATAAAAATGAATTCCTATTTCCCTTGGTCACGCCATCACGCGTGATCGGCTCGACCGATTTCGCTAATTCTTTTTTTTTTGTGTTTGTTATTGTTAGAAGGTTCATAAGAAAGAAAAAATAAGAAAGTTGTGCGGAAAATTAGAAAATTTAAGAAACTTAACGACCATATGAACTTTTCTAATGTAACCTTAGCGCTTTTGACATAACTGTCAGTAGTTTGACAGTTGGCGCGATTGACAGAATGCGCGCTGCAAATTATACCAATTCGAATTAAATATTCATAGTTAAGACGGGACGTTTGTCGGGTCAGCTAGTTTAATTATAAAAGGAACAACGACACAAATTGTAACTAACAATATTATACGCGAATGGTACCTTTGTAATTGGTATTATCTAGCCTTACCTTGGCATTAAACTTAGTGATGAGGGTTCGCATTTATAGAGTCTATAAATGAGAACCATATAAAATAGACCGCATAACATTAGCTATATATTATTAAGAGTTAAATGAGGGTATACGATCTTGGAGAACGTTAATAATATTAATAATTAAAATCAATAATAGGCTTGCAGGACTGGTTATAATATGGCTATTGGAGGTTCAATGCTTGAATCTCTAAACGAATCCTGACGGTAAAATTAAATAGACAGGAATTTATGTTAATTTAAAAACCTAGTACACATTTATAAACTTCTTAGCTTTTTTGCCTTTGCTTCGCTCGCATCAGATGTAGATTTCGATTTTTTTTATCGTATAGGGGCAAACGAGCAGACGGGTCACCTGGTGGTAAATGACTATCGCCGCCCATGGGCACCTGTAACTCAAGAGTCACAAGTGCATTGCCGGCCTTTAAGGTAGGAGTAGGGGAAGGGGGGAAGAGGAGGGGAGAGGTGAGGAGGGGGAGAGAAGGGGAGAGGGAAGGGTTGGGGCCTCCGGTAACCTCACTCATTCGGCGAAAAGCAATGCAACATTGCTTCACTGCCGATTTTCTGTGAGGCCGTGGTATCACTCCGGTCGAGCCGGCCCATACATGCAACATGGCTCTCCCACGATCAACCAAATCAGGTATCCCTTGGGAAACAGTAGGTACCATCCAGATGCGGACAGCCGTTTTCAATAATCCATCCATCTAAAAATTCGCATTTATAATAGTAGTAACATTATAGAAGACTAGCTGTGGAAATTGAGGTGAAATCTATTACACGGGGACCGTACATTTTTCCTGGATAAAAAATAACCTATGTGCATGTATTCCACATTCCTCTGTGCAAAATTTCATCCAGATCCGTTCAGCTTCAGCCGTTTTTGCGTGAAAGAGTAACAAACATCAATCCCACTAATAAATGTGAAAGTTTAGATGGATGGATGGATGGAAGTTTGTTACTCTTTCACGCAAAAACCACTGAACCGATTGATGAAACTTGGTATGTAGATAGCTGGAGACCTGGATTAACGCATAGGCTACTTTTTATCCCGATATTCCCACGGGAATGGGACTTACGCGGGTGAAACCGCGGGGCGCTGCTAGTTTATAATATTAGTAAGGTTACCTAGCTATAGAAGTTAGGATAACACCATCAATTTGTGCAGAGGTCTTGGGAACCATATCGTGTAAAAAAAAAATATTGTCTAAAATATCATCATCGAGAACAAAGAAACGAGAAAAATAATTGGGTATTGCGCGATGTAGATTATAAATATTATCACAAGCTTTTGCCAGCGGCTTCCCTTGCGCTTCCTTTTTCTAGATGAAAGTATCGACCGTGAAGTGCTGAGCTCCTGACTGAAAATTTTCAATGAATTTACTTTTTAGCGTTTTGAATTAAATTCAAAACGCCACCATTCGCATGTTTTAGTGAAATCTCCCAGGTCTATTTTTAGTTGCAACAGCGTTAAACCTAAATGTGGAAATAACTGCCAACGTCACTGCACGTCACTATAACCGAATACCGACTACACTTTTATGAAATGCATTAATATCTACAGCAAAATAATTAAAGTATAATTTGTTATTATGCTTAACTAGCAACCCGCCCCAGCTTCGCACGGGTAGCAAAGACATCTTCGACAATCATGAACATATTTTAATCAATTTACACAAAATCTTAACAAATTATACACCTAAACCTTCCTCATTAATCACTGTCTATTAGTGAAAACCGCGTGAAAATCCGTTCAGTAGTTTTTCAGTTTATCGCGAACAGACAGATAGATGCGGCGGGGGACTTAGTTTTATAATATGTAGTAATAAATAAATATATGAAACAATTAACTTTTAAACTTACGCGTATTTTAAACCATGATAATATTATGTTGTTCACGGGAATTAACGCGTTCACCTAACGTGATCCTGGCTGTGACCACGGCCAGTGCAACCTGGTAGAATCGTCAGGCAAATCAAATGTATGTCATGTCATACCTTTAAAATACGTGATGGCGTTCATTCCCGTCAACACAATTTATTATAATATGAAATATTTTTCAACTTTAAAAAAAACGTTTAGTTTTGTAAATTCTTAATTTCGTCAGTTAGCAGTTACTGACACTTCGCCATCGCTATGTATTTTTGTATACCTACCCTTGACAATGTGTATAAAAAATTTCACGATGACCTTTTGAATAGTTAAGGCCTGAAAACGTGACAAACTCACTTACTATTATTATAGTTATAATATTAATAAGTTAGGATATTGTTTTATCCACGACAGTCAAATCTAATTTATTGTGTGTGTAGCTTCAGAAGTATAAACTGAAGTGTGTCGAGGTAAGAACTTGTTACCTCTGACATCAGAAATCGTGATATTACCTATGGAATTAGAATGACTACGAATACTAAGAACACACTTGACTGCATTTCATAATGGAGCTAATATCGCCTTGAGACTATCCGCTATTGATATAATAACCCGCATTTAACATACCTATGTAATTGCATTAAATACTGTTTTTTTTCTTGAGAATTCCCGATATAAGGCTTTGCTTTTGTATCAATGTTTTTACATGAAACCTGCGCTGTCATATTTTTATGTGTATAAACTTTGATTACTTTGTTTTTCATACAATTATTGTGTCAAAATATCAACATAAGAATACATTCCTGCAATGAGACTGAACCCAGTACACAGCTAAGCATGTGCAATATAGCGACCCGCCCCGGCTTTGTAAGGGTATCAAAAATTGCCAAAGTATCAAAAATATAAATTTCTGTTAATCTGATCGCGATCGCAATGAAACTGTGTGCATGTACGTTGCAGTTGCCAGATTTTTTATTTTAAACAACTATCTATATAGAAAGTTGTTTAAAATAAATAATCTGGCAACTTTATCAAAAATATGAACAGTTAGTTCCGTCCTCATTGTGATCTTACGGAGATGCAATGTATGTACATATCTTACATAACCTCTCATTTTTAGCCTTCTTAAGGATATCTTTCGAAATTTCTGCAACCTCTTGTTACGTTATTTCAACTAAGTTGTTCATAGAAAAATTTTGCCAAGCTTAAATGTATTCAAAATACCAACTTGAATGTCTGGACTTGGTTGACGGAACGAATAGTGAACTGCTTTTGAGTATCTTCGCAAAGTAGCCTGCTTTTCGATTATTATAGGATTCACTTTGGTGAGTGTGCGCAAGCTCTTGTCGAATTAATTGAACTCTCACCATTCCTGCATCGGACTACCGGACTACTAAACATAGACAAAGGTGCCACTCTTTCACTGTCGAAACACCAAACAGTCGACCTACGCTTTGTCAGCTCCTTTTTGGTTGAAGTCCCAAAATCTGGATCGAATTGCCTATTTTTCCAGACAATCATAAACCTGAAACTGGTTAATAGTCTATCTGTGTCGTCATCGTCACTATACATCGCGTGAGTTGAAAAACAAACGCCTATTCCATTACTCAATAAAAAAAAAGAGAACCCTGAACGTGACTCAGCTAGCGTACAGCTTATAACAGAGTATGTTTTAACTAAATTAATTAGTTTTAAGGTTAGGCGTGCCTAATCTATGCCTCTTATGTTAATATACCTACTTGCAAACCGCACGGGTAACGGAGCATATTTGCCGAGACTTTTTTAATTTATTTATTTATTTAAAAACGTCCTGCAGTTTACAATGCACGAGGCGGCCACATGGCATTATCTACCAGTCAACCTTTGGATGATTCAGAGAGGGACATGGCAGGTGTCTAGGAACGAATTTCATAAAGATAGTTATACTTACAAATACAATTACAATTTAATATACACAATACATACATAAATACTTATAGATAAATATATATACAAATAAATACTATATATAGATACAAAATATACCTATAGTTATGGGGTTATGATGATATTTCTGCCAACTGTTTCCTGTAAAATTCACGGACCTTTGCTTTAAACGTGTCTCTGTTGGTGGACATCCTAATCTCAGGAGTATCAGGAGTTCTCATAGTAAGATAGAATGGATAGCGAATGAAGAGTGAACAAGAGAAGAAGTGTGTGTAGGGCATAGGAGTAAAAGATTATTTGTGGAGCGAAGATCTCTGTCATGGTTGGAAGATAGAAGTTGAAGATGTGAGGTCAGATAAGTGGGGGCTGTAGGGTTATTGAGTAGAGAATAAAGTGTAGTCAAAGCACTTAGGCTACGACGCTGACGTATAGCTAACCATGACATTTTTTGGAGTTTACTCCTTAAGAATAGATTTTCATATAAGGCGCCCGGTATGAAAAAAATATGAAGAGTAAAATTTAGTGATCGGAGGGCAGCGTAACGCTTTAACGCTTTGTTGTGCTTTTTGTGCTTTATTGGAGTTTACTCCTTATCCTCGACGCATGTAAGTAGATATGTGTATATACCTTTATGTAGAAAATATATATGTATGTATATATAAATATAGAATATATACTGTGAACCTACAGTAAATTGTAAACTCCAGTCGTGGGTCGGAGCTGACACACACCTTTTTTTTTCTGTCGTAGAGTCGTACCATCCTATTACATCGAGCATGTGGGTAAGATTAATATAACCGATGTTCAAAAGATTTGCAGTAATTTTATTTAAAATCCTGTAAATATTCTAAAAAGTAAAGAATAGATATATTAACACCCAGATAAAAATATTTCTTTGTATACAACATTGATAACTACTGGATTAAGTGCAAAAAACAAACATGATGTTGAGATGTTACACGTGACAGGGCAACATAATCGTGTCGCCATTGTCTGAGCAAAATTGTAGTTCTCGTTCGTCTCCCAATTAGTCCCAAGAAAACTCGAAAATGAAGCAGGTGTCTGTAAAAACAGAACTCTCATCGACGAAAATTGTACACACACACATACAAGCTCATGGAAGATCGAAGTTTCATAAGATTCTCTTCAATTTCCTTGTGATATGCCATATTTAAAGATTCGAGAACTCGAGAACACTAATCCACATCCATCCAATCCATCCACAATCCGACATGGATAAGACATGACAGACTTTTCAAATTTATTTGAAGAAGCCAGTGCGTCACAAACCACTTACTTGTCGCATGACACTGTACAGCTTCATTAAACTTTTTATACTTAAGGCAAGGAAAAATAATAAACTATCCTTGTAGATCGCACTGGCCGAAGGTCGCGGAAGCAGGTATTCCCTGAGCAATGCGAACCATCGACCACAGAGATTATGTTTTCGATGTGCGAAGCATTTTCAAATACCCGCGTGACAATTTGACATTAACTTACTCGTAATTGACATAACATATATCGTATAATAATCTATAATTAACATTTTATTCATTAACTGTATAGTGTGTAGAATAGTATCTCCCTGAAGGTAATTCTGGCGGGGACCATGCGTTATTGTATTTTGTTCATATTGTATTGTATTCATATAACTCTATTGGTTTACGCGGCGCACGCCAGTAAAGTCTGCATGATTTTTTCCGACATCTTCAACAATCAGCGTCATAGTTTAGGCAATTTACATAAAACCTCCTACCACCTACCTAGAAGTGACTGCCATCAGACCTCCACAACACAAGTATGGTTGTGGAGGTCTGATGGCAGTCGCTTCACGTAAAATATCGAAGTTAGGTCGTTTCGTAGTTAGACTAAAAGCCGACCCTAACTTAGTTGGGAAGAAGCTCGGAGGATGATGATGAGGATGTATATTGTATGTACTATTTAAAAAAAAAAGGCATTGATTCAATGACGTCTTAGAATTGATTAGATCTATTGCGAAGTTTTTGAAAACCACCATTTTGTTCGTTACAATAAATAAAACTTTTTTTTAACCCTGTATGTTTCCTCCGGGTACGTATAGAATACCAGGCTAGTCTACATTCGTTGGTACAATATGCTTAGAGGTGTTTCTTCAAATTAGAATGATTACTAATTCTCCACCAACCAGAATTGGCAAAATATCGCCTTGTGACATATTAAAATTACAACTTAGAAGTACCGTAACTTATCTTCAATTTTCTTAGAAAGACCTCCCACACCGCTGCACCGGCGCGGCTCGCGGCGGTAACAATACAAATGATTGAAAGGGGTTATCGCCGCAATCGTTTGATGATTGCAGTAATCGGTTAATTTAAAGATGTGTTGTACAAAAACACTGGCGTCGGTCATACTCCTAATAAACCTTGTTCGCAGCCCACAAAGACATAACTGAATAGGACACTAGGTTATCTTCTGTAGTTAATGGAATTTGTATGTGTACACGCCTGTACGCAACACACCATTGTAGCAAATTAGCCAGAAACACAATTTTTAAGCAAGCAAGCCACTTGATAAAATAAAAATATAGCTATTCTTGATTTAATTTTTAAATTGATTGATTAAATTTGATTTAGATGATGTATCTATCTAATAACTTTAAACAAGCAATTCTTGTATTGTATATACATTTTATATACATTTGTACTTATTTCGTGTATCTCGGGAACAGCTCTAACGATTTGTATCAAATTTGGTATTTAGATAAAGTTTTGCTTTTTAAGTTTATCTATACATGTCCGTCTTTACTGAAAAACGCGGTTTTGCAAAAAAATATGTTGAGCGTAATTCGGCCGCCCAGTTACTTGAACAATAACAGTAGGTACAAAGTAAATGCCACATAAACTAGTCAAACTTAAGAGAACCTTACGATTGTCAAAAATATTAAACGAACCTGCAATTTCTAATTCAAGACTCAAAAATGCAATGTGGAAATCTAAACAAAGTGATAAATTAATCAAACGCATCAAGTACGTCATCTCTCTATTATAAGACCAAAGAATATATTCTGTCCCCAGGTCGGCCTATATATCTTCATCTAGATTTGACAGGTCACAGTCTTAACGAGTTTGCTGAATTGTATGACATAATTTATGCCCACATGGCTTCTAACTAGTAAGTGTAATAAGTACACCTACGTCTAACGACTCGGTTTTACTACTGTTGCTTTAGTTATTTTGTATTTTAAAACCATAGTAGGTGTGTACATTACGAGATCTGGCACATAACATTTGCGATGAACGTCTGTATGAAGAGGTCTGCGAAGCCTAATAGAGCACAATACATTTTTTTTTATTGCCTTCCTTATCGATATGGGCGGCTCCTTTAGAAAAACTAAGAGATGTACTGATTACAGTTTAGGCGCAGACTCAGATTACGGAAAGAACTTCTTTCCGAATTCTGAAGGCGCAGAACGCAGACCGTAAGTAAGGATTTTGCTTTGCATTTCGATGAGTATATATTTCATGTTTGGATAAAATGTCAGAAAAGGTTAGGAAAAAGTAATAAAAGGTTTTTTTGCATCCAGAGACATCTAGGTTGTTCCAAAGCAACGTCGTTAATACGCGAATCACTACATATCTTGATAGTTTTACTACTCAATAATAGATGGCGCTTCAAAAATTTTGTTACAACCCATACTTCACACATCTTGTCAAAAAATTAGCATATGCTGCCACTTGAATACCGAATAATCTTTGCCAAAATACATATAATCTCAACAACTAGATAGAAGACAGAAATAATTAGCTACAACAGCATTATTATAAATTCAGAAACAAGTTACAAATTATGATTACCTGATATAATTAAATTCTACAAATTGCACATTTAAAACACTACTCTGCGACAGATGGCGCTGTCAGATATTTTTATCATTAATTCAGTACTTACCCATAACACCAAGTTGCTGTGGTGACAATGGCGCAGCATCTCCAGCTCCTGAACCAATGGAACCAGATGCTAGCGACAACCGCTCACTGAAGCCAAGTGGACTGCTGCGACCACCACTGCTTGCGACTGACCCCATCCCTTAGAGAAAATAAACAAAATTAAATTTAAAAAAAAATTATCAACAACACAAATTGATTATTTGTTTCAATTAAAAAAAATTACAAGAGGCTACGCTTCACAACACTAGGGTAGAGGTTAGTACACCAAGTTTTCCTATGGCTTCTTGATTAATAAAGAAAAGACAGAAAGAAAAAATATTACCTCCATTTGGACTTCTCATTCGAGATATTCTTTTATTTATTGCTCTTTGTATTCGAGGATTTATTATAGGTTTGGCTCGCCGTCTTGCTAGGTACCTTGATAGCACACCCACTACAACAGCACTTGTACCCACAACTCCAAGACTCCAAAGTACAACCTGAAATATGCCAAACAGTACAATAAAGTTATTTAATAACTTTCACATTTGTTTCACAAGTAATTAAATTTAATGTCAATTATTTCTTCACAAATCTTAATCAATACAAATTTTGAATGTTACTTTTTAATAAGCATACTTTACTGTTACTTTTTGATAATTCTACAGAGAACTATAAGTTATATTTGTTTGGATATTGTCTCCTAATATTAAAAATAAAAATTTATGAGTGAAGTATATCTGAATAGCACTTTTAATTACGGCGTATAGAGTAAATATGAAACTCCTTTATAATAAAAACATCAATAATAGTGGTACATATGATTTTGATTTGTATAATCTTTAATACTAACCTTTTGTGATGTTGTTAATTGCACTTCACTAAAAGACATAGCTCGATGCCAGTGTTTTAACTTATCTATCAGCGGGCTAGCTTGTATTAATAGCTGCATTATTCAATTTCAGTTAAAATGTTCACCCTCTAGTAACTCTGTGTAAATATTATTTACAATACTGATATAATCACAGTACTTTTAGGTTATCTGTCAAAAGACTACATAAATCTAAAGATATTTTTAAAACATTAAATATATACTTTTACGTAGTAGTACAATACTTTACAATATTGAAGTATTAAAGTTCTTCGATCTATATACCTACAACAACGAGTGTAGCACCAACTTATTTAATTAAAGTTTAAATATTCGCGGTCTCCACCACGTCAACTTGACATTGCCCAAGACAACTAAAAAAATGACAGTAACAGATTCGTTTGACATAAGAATTTTTTGACCTGGTAATTAAGAATTATAGTAAAGTTGAAAGTTTCCACAAAGCCACAATCCAAAAGTTGAAGTTGAAAGTTTGTATGACAAACACATCCGTGGTCCGTGAGCCATGAGAGAGAAAAACAAAAAAAACTTTAAACGAGCAATTCTTGTTACTCTAGCGATATGCATTAAATTTTCTATTAAGATAAGGTCTTGATTTTTTAGTTCATCTATAAGTATAGTTGTCTATCCTGAAAAAAGCGCGATAAAAAAATATACAAACATAATTAATAGGCACAGGAGTATTATACATGAATAGTGTTAATACTAGAGATGAATCCGATAGCTGATTGGCTACATACCGGATATCCGGCCACCTTGAAGCCAGATATCTTTCCGAACATTACTGTCTTAAGGAAGAGATAAAGATGAAATTAAGCAAAGAACCTCTGATTTACCACAAATGAGGTCCTCGTTGTAAGCTGAAAAAACTTTCAATGTAACTAATCAACGTAGAATTATTTAGACGTAATTTCATAATTCAGTAGCAGTAAATTTTTAAGACCAACTAAAAAGTACAAATGAGGAAGTAGATTTGGATGTATTTTGCAATTACTTTAGTGAGGTAGCAAATAAACGACCAGTAAGGTAGTAGCACGATCAAAAAATTACCAAATTCTTCTATGATAGAAGTCTAGCTTAGATCTTAGATAGAAGAACCTTTACTATTTTTTTCTGGGTGAAAGGTATCTTTTTTTTTGTTCGTGTTGAAACACCCTCTATAAAGACTGCTTAGTCGTTTTCGACTAAAACCACACGGTGTGCTATACTGAGCTTAAAATAGGAGGGATCCGGAAACAGCTTTTATTAAGACCACCACCACCACCACACAACCTTCGGGTGAAAGTATTCAAGGTTGTTTCCATTTAAATGTAAAGAAAACAATCAACCTGTAAGGATGAAAATTAAGAAGAATACAGCTTATTAAAATTTATCATGATTTAGGCACATGGAAGTCGATTTACTTCAAAAAAAAACATTATGATTGAACCATCATGGAATAAAAAATTGTCGTGAAAAGTTTGTACCAATCCCAATAATTTTAATGTAATGAAATGAACACTTTATTCATACACAGAGACGGCCTTCTTACCTCTACCCTTTTGTTATCCTATAGTAAATAGTTATTATGCCTTTTGTTCTATCTCAATCTATCATCTGACTAATTATTTATTATTTTATATATTAAGTTATTAACCACGTTATGTATTATAGTCTTATGGTTCTTTCTAGTCTAAGACTGATATATCTCTTAATGCCATTATTTATTTAATATTACGTAAAGTATTATATAAGTATTGTATAATAACCCAGAAATATATCCAGATGGCTGTCTTAAGTTGGCTGGGAGAAATCGCTTTTTTACATTTTTTTGATGTGAAACATCTATAGCCGCACGTAAAACTGATTTCTGGCGTGGCGACGCGTCGCCACGCTATATGATGATATATATATACAGTCTATATGCAGTAGTGTGTACGGTGTGGCGACGCGTCGCCATGCGCAATCGACTGTGCGATTCTCTCTTTTGATTCGACTTTTACAAAATAATGTCGATGTTTCACATCTGCCAGGCGTCCCGTGACGGCTCACATTTTTTTTCTCTTTCAACTGTTCGTTAACTGTTCTTAACTGTTCGATCAAAATTTTTATTTGTTCGATCTTAGTTTTTTTTTAAATAAAATGAAAAATTACCCTCAAGTTGGCGGGGAGAAGTTGTTTTTTGACATTTTTTTTTACTATTTCGATTGTCCGTTAACTGTTCTTAACTGTTCGATCAAAATTTTGAATTGTTCAATCTTAGTTTTTTTTTTTTAAATTAATAAAAAAATTACCCTCAAGTTGGCGGGGAGAAGTCGTTTTATTACATTTTTTTTTGTGCTATTTCAATTGTTCGTTAACTGTTCGTCATTGTTCGATCAAAATTTTTATTTGTTCGATCAAAATAAAAATTTTGATCGAACAATAAAGAACAGTTACCGAACAGTTGAAATAGCAAAAATAAAAAGGTTAAAAAACGAATTCTTCCCGCCAACTTGAGGGTAATTTTTTTATTAATTTAAAAAAAAAAACTAAGATCGAACAAATAAAAATTTTGATCGAACAGTTAAGAACAGTTAACGAACAGTTGAAAGAGCAAAAAAAAAGTGTAAAAAAAGATTTCTCCCCGCCAACTTAAGACAGCCTATCCAGATAGGTTGTAGTCTTGGCTCAATCAACATAAAACATCTTGATTACTGTGTTGAGTAAATTTATGAACTTAAATGTCAGTGTCAAGTTCTGTAATAGGTACTGTCAAAGTGTCAAATTTTGTCATCAAATTCAATCAATTTTCAGCCTCATTTAATTTTCAATGTTTTCAATTTTGGATCTAAGTATTTTGCAATTGTTTTTAGTAATTGAAGTAATGTGATAAATATATAACAGTTCTATACATATATCACAAAAAAAAAATGGACGTAATTCACCAATCTCTACGTCAACAAACTCTTCAAAGCACTATTGAAGATCTTCCAGATGAAGTGCTGGAATTTATATTGGGGTTTCTACCACCCTACAAAGATTTACAAAATTGTATGATAGTTTGCAAACGGTGGTACAATTGCGCACAAAGTAAGTTCAAACTTTTATTTATGGACTTTTTAACCATGAATTTGCTTGACATTATAATATTATAATCCTTTTTTTTAGATGTCTTACATAAAACTTCAATCAAACTGATCAAGGCTGTGGGGGAATTTAATATATTATGGACTAACATAGCTCCCACTGATATGGTGCCAACAATTACTAAAAGATTTTCACATGCAGCTTGTGTACTTGAAAACAGTATGTATATATTTGGTGGTTGTACTACTAATGCAACTTCGTTCAATGATCTCTGGAGGTTTGATTTGTCTAAAAGGCAATGGATGAGGCCCTTAGCTACAGGTACATATCCTGTCCCAAAAGCATATACTTCAATGGTTCATTATAAAGACTGCTTAGTCGTTTTTGGAGGTTGGACATATCCTTCACATTCCCAATATTACCAGAATGTTACTATGTTTAATGAAATTCATTTTTACTGTGTGAATACTAATAAGTGGGCACTTATAAATGCTATAAACAGTCCTCCACCAATGGCAGGACATTCAGCTTGTATGAAAGGTGATGAAATGGTTGTGTTTGGAGGATTGGTGATGTCGGCTGCTCAAAATTATCAAATCCAATGTTCTAATGATGTATGGGTCCTCGACATCCCATTATTTACATGGAGGAAGCAACCAACCACTAAGCCAAGACCATCTCCACGATATGCTCAATCTCTTATCTGTTTGGACTCTGAAAGATTGATGCTCTTAGGGGGAGTTCAAACATTACGTAATCGCTTTGTCTATAGTGATTGTTGGATACTGACAATGAAAGGTCCTACTTGGACTTGGAAAGAACTAGCAGTAAAAAATAAAGAGTGGGCTTCAGCAAATATATGGTGTAACCCCGCATGCAGGGTTGGTGATAAGGTTGTGAGCTTAAGTAGAAGTAGGAATGGTTGGAATAGTGCAAAGCCTTTAGTAACATCAGCAGTAAGGCTATCTGCTTTAAGTAGACCTGAAGGAGCACCTGTCTCGGTGCGTGTTGAACAGAGCTTACAGAGGCCTGTGGACCGAGATCAGAATATAAATGGTAGAAGAGGAGTGCTACCAAGAAGACCATCAAACCATCCAAGGCTAGAGCAAGTAAATCATGACAACGAACCAATCGCTGGTCCTAGTAATGAACTGAGACAACCACAAAACCAAGTAGGGAGTAAAGATCCTAATTCTGATCAAAATAGTTTTGTTGCTGGGGTTAGCAATGGCTTAGATGCTGGCAAAAAAGATTTAGCTTTGAGAAGAAATAAAAATAAGGTTAGTCATTTATAACTATATTGTATACTCTCAAGGATGAGCCGTTGGTTCAATTAATGTTGGTAGTAAATATGCTTTTTATTTTTTTATGGGTGCTTCAGCTATGGTTGCATTTGAATAGGTCTGAGATACTATTGGCACTTTGAATTAGTTTTTTTACAACTAAAATAACATCTCAGCCATCAGTCCTTTTGAATTAAACAACACATACTATAGGTTTATGTTGTTCAATCCCGTGCTCATACGGTTGAACCTCACCTCAACCTCCACCGACCAACACAAAAATATCTTGGAATCAAAGAAGCAAAGGATATGAAAATATTATAAGCCCTTATACAAAATTTTGTTTATTTATACTTATTAAGGTCTTTTTTGTGTCTAAAATCAATATGGCTATGTTAAGACAAGAAACATTATGTTGTTTAGTATTCAGTTGTTTAGGAGTCCACCTCTCACATGACAACCCTCATTGTTGTGTGATGATTGTTACCATCATCTACAATTATTCAATACCTACTTAGTAATATTACATCTTCTTTTTCAGAATAAGGGAATGAAAATAGTAAGACAGTTGCAAGAAGCTAATAAGTACAGGATGGCAGCATTTGCATGTGATCCGTCCAGTAATACAGCTCCTGAAAATGATCTCATTAATCAAAGACAAATAGCTCACTTAGAAAATAGAAGAGAACTATTGCCTTCCCCACCTAACCCTCAACCAAGACAACCAGCAGTTAAAAAAATTAAACGTAACACTTTGACTATGCATGTACTAGATATTTCAACTATCCTAAATGATAATACTTTCAATTATGTTTCTTGGCTTTGTCCTCGTTTAGGTGAAATGACCGGTGCTCCTGAAGAGCTAGTTATGTATTCCTTGGTAAAAGGAAATGGAGAACTGATAATGTTTGGAGGTGTTCATAATGATATCAGTAATTTAAATTATTCAGAGCAGCAGAGTATGTACTCAAATTCATTGCACTTTATCTCGCCACCCAGAGATATAATATAAAATTAAAAAGTGAAGTTAATGTTTGGTCTTTGTTTTTGCTACTTCACTTTTTGTAATAAATTAAATACGAATTTATTTTGCTTGGTGGCACTGACAGGTATTACATTGTGGTTTTTAAATATTAGTTGAGAATTTATTGTTATCCGTTTCTTTTGTGGAATTTTTATAACACTAGGTAGAGTCAAGGTAAAAACATAAGCTTCTATGATAATGCTGTGTAAAGATTTAATTTCTGCACTATTAATCCATTTCAAGATCTAATAAATATAAAATATATTATTAATTTAATAAAAAAATGTGTTCTGTGATTTCTGTTGTAAATATGGCTTAATGTATAATGTAACTAAGCTTACGAATAAAAGTTGATTTATTACTATGAATATTTATTACTACAATTAATTACACAATACAATACTAGTCCTTAATCAGTTTCTTTAACAAGACCACCGAAAACAGCAGCTGGTATTTCTTTCTTTTGAACTGGTGCTACTTCTTCCTCATCTTCACTGTTGTCTGATTCTTCATCAATGTCAATCTCATCAGGATTGACTACCTTATCTCCACTTTCTCTATTAAGACCTTGTGTTTCTCCACGTACAAATGCAATATTACCCTTGCTTTGAACAGCCATTTCAGCAGCTTTCGCTTCAAGCATTCTCATACCATCCTTCATACCTGGAGCAAGATCTGAAATAGTACCAGCTGCTTGTGCTGCTGAACTTAGCATCTGTGCAGACATCATATTTACTTGAGTATTGTAAGTGGCTTGAACACTTCTCTTAATTCTTAGCATTTCTCTCATTGTATCTTCATTACCATGCCTAACTTCGAATTCTTTCCATGTGTTCCAGAATTCAGCAGTAATTCTCGGATCACACATTTGACTACAATGTGCATATACAGCGCGTGCTCTATCAATTTCTCCTAGACGTGTCTCCATCTCTGAAAATCGTAAACACATTTCTCTGGCTTTTTCGTCAGGAAGTGTCTCAATAGCCTTTTCATATATCTGTCGAGTTTTTGGAACACCATATATTTCAGCAGCTTTTTTAATATAAATATTAAACATCTCAAACATTTCTTCTGGAAGAACTGCTGTTGTAGCCCGCTCATATACAGCCATAGCGTGTCTGGCTAAACCGTGTTCTTCTTCCAATTTAGCATAAAGGAGAAATATTGATTTTGCAAACTCTGCTGGACAGTGTTCTAAACATTGTTCAAATAAATCTCTCGCTCGTTCAAGTTTTGACCCCCCATATCTTTTTAAAAACTTAGTCAGGTAAGTATTCCAAATATCATAAACATTAGGCCATTTGAATAGTGCTATACCTTTTTCGTATGCTCTGAAAGCTTCTTCAAAGTAATTGTGCTCTTCTAAAAATAAGCCATAGTTTATGATAATTTGTGGTGTTGCAATTTTCAAATCTATAATATGATCATATACTGCTTTACATGATTTATAGGTACCAAAACTTTCTTCCAAGTCTGCATACATGGACCATACTTTTAAAGACTTGTACAATCTCATTTGTACTGTTTCAGTATCATCATGATAGGCAACTTTTCTGCTAGGCAGCACTGTAGCTTTTTGCATTAATTTTAGAGCATCTTCATAGTTTTCATGCCTAATTTCCATTTCTGCCCATTCACACCAGACTGAAGCAAGATCATCAACTTTAGCATAGTTTACTTGTGTAGCCTTTTCAAAAATAAGCCTTGCATCCTCTATTTGTTCATTTTTTTCATAAAATTTTGCAAATCCTACCCACAATGTATACAATTTACCAACCGCTAGTTTAGGATCTACTGTTTGTACCGCCTCAGTATAAGTATCAATGATTTCATGTGGTTTGTCTTCATACAGTTTAACTCTTTTGTGCCATTCTGCTACATTATGAGGATTCTGTCTCAAAAGTACTGAGTTCAGCAATAACAGTCTTCTTTCCATGAGGTATTCAAATCTTGCAAGTCTAAGTTCCAGATCAATATCATCATCTTCTGTAGGGTTAGTCTTTTTTGCTACTTCTTCCATTTTTTTACTTAAACTTAGTTCTTCAAATTGTGCATATGCATCAAAAACTTGTGTAAAATCTCGCACTGTGGTTACTGTTTGTATAGATTCTTCATAAATGTCTCTTGCTCTTTCAAATAAACCACTTCTCACATAATAGTCAGCTAAAGAGTTCCATAAATGTCCCAGTTGATCAGTGTAGCGCCTTAGCCCACCTCTAATAATTGCATCTACATTGAGAGAGTGTATTTGATCAGGGTTTTTTGATATCAGCTCACAAAGCTCATTCCACAGCTGATGGTTTGATTTGCCATGTTTGGACTGAAAGTTTTCATTGTTAACAATTTGTGCCAACTTCACTGCAGCTTCATCTAATTTGTTTATAGCTATTAGATAGTCAATATATTCTTCAGTATCTTCAGGGCTCAATTTAAGATATCTTCTAAATACCCTAACAGCTGTTTCAGGAATAGTATGTTTTTTGAGAAAGTTTAAGTAAAGAGGCCATATTCTATGATGTTGTGTTATGGGTAAGGCTCTCAAAGCACTGTCAAAGGCTTTTCTAGTAATCGTAATTTTACACTGGTCAGTTAAGAACGTACAATAATCCATCCATATCCTGGGCATTTTATGCATAAAGACTAAGGATCTTTCAAAGCAGTTGTTAACATCCTCATAAGAAGGGTCTGTAATACACCTGCCTTTAATTTGACTTCTCCTTAACTTTAAATAGTTATACCATAATTTAAAAGAACCTGGCAACTCTTTTAAGGCTCTCTCATATATCATATTAATCTCATTTTTTGGAGCATCTTTCTTGTGTTCAATATATCTAAGCCAGTGCTTTACGGAAAATGGATTTCTTAGAATCTCTTCTTCATATGGAAGATCTTCTTCGCTCTGAAAAAAAAAGTTGAATATCATAGCCTGTTGATCTCGAAAGAAAAAAAATAACATGTACATTGTGCAAAGATTCTTGACACTTTTCAATCTAAGCTTAGTGTGCTAGGGTAGTTAGGAGTAGTAACTAGACATCCAACAGTTCTTTTTAGTGTCTATAATTCAAAACACTTGACTTGAGATTAAAATACTTGAATAACATATCGTACTTGGATACAACTTTACACATGATGACAATATTAATATTTATCATACGCATTTACGTGGTAAAACTCTAAAACTTACAAAAAATATATCAATTTCTTTGCCATCAAGCATTGGCATTTTGCTTTTGTTTCTTTTTCGCTACGATTTACACAGTTATTTCACAGGGTTTCAACTATAATAGGTTTTAACTTTTGTAGGTTAGAGTAAACCAACTAATAATACATGTATTATAAGGCACAAATTTAGTGATAGGAGTAATATAATGCAAATTCGTTTTATATCTATTATTAGGGCTATCGTTTGGAGAAATATTTGTGTGAAAGTATATCTTTAAAAGTTGTTTACTCTCGAAGTCGAATACGACCACGAACAACACGAAAATCTCTAACTTGACACTTACAGTGTTGCCACATTACTTTTGAAAAAGGCTAATTACCGGGCTGTCTTATTTTGCTGTTTCCATTGTTTGTTAACTGTTCTTCATTGTTCTATCAATTTTTTTGACGTGACAACGTCTTATAAATTGGTTTGCCGGGTGACACTTCAAGAAACTGCGTTACGCTCCGCTCACGTTATGCGCTCACAATGAGAGCGAGTGAGAGGCACGCGTCCCTTCCACTCGGGCATGGTTATTATTTTACCACTCAAAGTCGTTGTCACGTAAAACTTTCGCCCGTATACCGACTTTACAGGCAACCAATATTTTTTTTTGTTCGTTCTTAGGTTTTTTGTTTAAATAAAGTAAAAAATTTGCTCTCTTAAGTTGGCGGGGTTAAGTCGTTTTTTTACATTTTTTTTACTATTTCAACTGTTCTTCATTATTCGATCAGATTTTTTTTGTTCAATCTTAGTTTTTTTTTAAATAAAATAAAAATTACCCTCAAATTGGCGGGGAGAAGTCCTTTTTTGAAGTGAAAACTTCTTTAGCGGCGTTGTGCACTTTTTGTGATGGGTAAAAAATGTTAAACTCGCGTTAGGACAACTCCCGTCACAGGACACGTGACCTGATCGAAAATTCGTAAGACGGAGCCGAGTTTCTTATATTTAAAAAATATAACATTCGAAATTCAAACAATGATGAGCGGCCAGGAGCGCAGAACTTCCAGTGTACCCTATGAAAACATTTAGATATGTTATTACCTACTTTTTATTTTTAACCTAATTATATATAAACAGATGTGTGTGTGTGTATGTATATGCAAATACATTATGAAGTTATGTTTCCACTTCTGATGTGCAATCCTGTGACTGTTTTATTTTACATTTTTTTTTTGCTATTTCAACTGTTCGTTAAGTGTTGTAGTTAGTGCTGTGAGTAAAAAACGACTTCTCCCTGCCAACTTAAGACAGCCGCGTTGGACACCGTGCCTGCCATAGATTAGGATCGCAGTGTTCACCACTTTATGCGAACCTCAACAACATAATAAAATTGGACTTATCGAACGGTGTGCGAGCTGTAATTGTACTAATCTTTTCAAATGACGATGGCGCGATACCAGACAGTAAATTTTGAATGTCTTGGAAGGTGGGTGCACGTATTTTAGTGTGGCCGTGTGGGTCGGACACCCTTTGGCCTTCGCATGATCTTCACACGCGTGTTGCGTTGGTGCTGCTTCCAGTACTTACTGCATTACTGCAACTAAGACCCAACCCAACACCGTTCAATATGGCAATGCTTCTAGTCTTTTGGGAACTTTACCTGACTAAAAATATTTTTTTTATTAGTGTAAAATAAGATAAGTAAAACCTTATTTTAAGTTGTTGTAATCGATTTAAGTAGATGTAATATTGTTTTTATTGTTGAGTCAAATATATTGATATACCGGAGATAATGAGTTACAAAAGGTGTATTACCAGGTCAAAATGAAAAAAAAAAACTTACCTCCGTTTTACTTTTTCGATTATTGTCTACGGTTCAAATTTTATTGGTTAACAGAAAATAAACGACCCATTCTGAATTGTGATTGGAGCAAACTGAAATGGATTTTCGATTTATTCCAATAATGTTATAAGCTTTTGTTTGAAGTAAATATCCATAAACAACAATGGCGGCGGTCACAGCGCCGGTAGAAATATGTGTTTTTAATCGCTTTTAATTGTGCGAGACCAATGTTTTTCTTCTATAATGTCAAAACAAGGAAAAAGAAAAATTACTGTCGAATTACCGAAATCAAAAGATCTAGCTAACAGGCCTAGTGTATTTGAGCGCCTCGGTACTAAGAAGTCCAATGCTAAAAAAACAACTGAACACTGTAGACAGTGGGCTCAAAACGGGAGTTGTGCTTACGGTAAAAGTTGTAAATTTGCATCAACCCATACGCTAATAAGTCCCTCGAAGCAACGGGCGGCCAATAAAGACAGTGAACATAAGCGCGGGGTGAAGGATGATCCTAAAAGTAGGTTGCATTCTACCGTGGTGGTACGATCAGGCCGTAGCCCAGATGGTGAAATTGACAACTGGGATCAAAATGACTTAGAATATGCAGACACAGACGTCCTCGAGAAACGTCGACAGCAACTGCAACGCGAGTTAGAGTTGCAAATGAAAATGGACTCCAGTAAAGACATGCGTAAAGATAAAAAGAAAACAATGTCAAGTACTTCTTCATCTCGCAGCTCTAGTTCCTCGAGCGTTTCTTCATCTTCGTCAGATAATAGCTCCTCATCATCCTCTTCTGGCAGGTATGAATGTTCATATTTTACTTATGTGTTTACATATTATCTTAATACCGCATTATATAATTCTTAATAAATCAAATTGTTTGTTGCAACATTGTGTAATTATTTTTCAGAGAGGCTAGACGAAAAGGGAAGAAGGGTAAATTAAAAAGGAATTCTAGTTCTTCATCAGATGGTGATGTGCCTTCTAAAAAGAAGTTCATCAAAACTGATACTTTAAAAAGAGACAAAAGTGAAACCAAGAAAACTGTAGCAAAGAAAGATGACAAACTTTTGAAAAAACATGACACTATTGGAAAAAAGAAGCCTGTCACTAAAACTACCATTGGTAAGAAATCATTGTCTCCGGGTAAAAAATCTGGTGGAACACCTCCCATTACATCTAAAAGCCTTACTAAAAGTGCAGTAAAACATGGTAAATCTCCACAGAGAAGAGAGCGTAGAAGCATTTCGCCTCACAGTACTAGGGATAGAGACAAAGACCGGGACCGAACTAAGGAAAAAGACAGAGAAAAAGAGAGAGAAAAAGAGCGTGAAAAAGAAAAAGAAAGAGAGAGGACTAGAGCACGAAGTAGATCACCCAGAAAAGCAAGGTCTAGGTCTCCTCGTCAGTATGCCACACATTCAAAAGATATTAGAAAGAAAGAGAGTTCTGAACGAAGTAGACCTGTCTCACCCAAGAAGCAAACTAGAAGAGATGGAAGTGCTGAAAGGCATAGAAAGAGATCAGCAAGCAGAGATAGAGACAGAGGGAGGGATCACAAAGATAGATCAATAGAAAGAAGGAAAGAAAAACATGATGATAAAGATAGACATGATAGGAAAGATAGGGGAAGAGACAGAAACAAGGAGAGTAAAAGGGATGACAGCAAGAGAAGAGGAAGAGGGGACAGAGGCCTGGGTGGTAGAGGTGGCTCTGACAAAGGGTTGGAGAAACCAAATAAACCTATGGAAAGACTGTTACCTAGACCAGAGGAGCGCTTAGCTGCTTTAGCAGCTATTTCAAATAGGGCTCTTGATATTGACAAAGCTTCTTCAACATCTAAAGATAGACAAGACACACATTCTGAAAGAGGTGGTCGCAAACAGGATAGGCTTGAAAGAGATCGTTCAACCAAAAGGGATAGACTAGATAGTATTGATCGCGATCAAGGTGATTATGATATGGGTATGGCCAGTCAATATGACAATGATCGAAATATAGATCACTATGACAGGGGTGATGATCGTTATGAAGATGGTCCCAGAGAAGATGATAGGTCACCAGGTTATAATATTCAGGGAAGGGACAGACATTATGATGCTGGTTACGAAATGTCTGGACCTCCACGGGGCTATCCTGAAGATGATGATAGATTATATGGCGATCGCATTGGTGACCACAGGGGTGTTGAATTGGGTAAGATTGATTTTTACTGTCATCAAAAATATTTTTATTTTAGTCTTAAGTATTTTTAATATTTTAGGTTATGATGACCGTCATCCTCATCGTGACCGTTCTTGGGAAGGACGGTCTGGTTCCATGGATAGAGAAAGAGGATATATGCACCCTCATAAAGAGTGGGAAAATGAAGATTATCGAGGAGGAGACTGGGGTAGAGAGAGACGCTGGCCAATGCATGACCAACAGGTGCATAATTTAATTGTAAATATTGTAATGTTAAAAAAAAGAGACAGTATAAAATGTGTAATTTTAGATTCTAAATTTCTTATCTTTTGCTTTAGATGAGTTTGTACTACCAAACTTTGTATTGGAATGAACCAATCGATTATCGTAAAAACAATAAAAGTCCCTGCCCTATCCTATCTCACATATTCCTTGGCTGTCCTTATCCTCACTTTGGTATGTTGATCATTTTTTTAGCCTTTTAACTTTACATATATCATTCATTTTTATAATTTTATAAAATACTAGCTTGTGCCCGCGACTTTCTATGCATGGAATTTGGAAGTAGATATCTATTTAGAAGAAGCAGATCTACATACATAACCTAGAGATTTGTTTGGAGCGATGTAATGAATTGCATAAGGATAGTTAGGGTGACATATGGTACTTTTTAAAGTGTGAAAAATCGTATTCTCACAGGGATTATGCTTGTTTGGTTTGAGCTGAAACAGAAAATGGTGAGATCACTTTCAGGAAGGCATTATTAATAAATAATCGTAATCTGTTTAAACGCAGTTTTCGCATAAAATATCATAGTCCATTTA
This sequence comes from Euplagia quadripunctaria, assembly GCA_963859945.1. NCBI lineage: Eukaryota > Metazoa > Arthropoda > Insecta > Lepidoptera > Erebidae > Euplagia > Euplagia quadripunctaria. The sequence continues at coordinate 7,742,822 of OY982563.1, read as the reverse complement.
CATGCATGTATAATTGTATATCGTGACTGACGGCGGTTGAAGTAATCATAGATAGATAGTGTCTTGCATGTTTCGCGTTTTCATTCAGCAATTTCTATGTAAAAAACCATGTTGGTAAGTTGCCCCATGAAGTTACAAATTAAACAGGTCATTAAATGAACAATTAAAATGAATAACTCTGCTTCTAGGCAGTTTATCAAGATAAAACATGCACTAGATCTTAAGTTACGAGCTACAACAATTAAACTATGAAAACCTCATCAAAATTCCTGCAGTCGTTTTTGCATGCTGCGCGTACAAATATACAGACAGACAAACAAAAATTAAAAACAAAATGTCTCTGTTTCTATTGCTCTTTTATACCACTATATTATTTTTCCTTAATAATGTCCAATATTCAGACATCTGCCAGTTACTTTTTTATTAAATGTATTATTGCACTTATGTCATATTTCATTGTATGACAGATGGGCGAGTGGGGTGAGAAAGAGCCCGATGTAGATGCTTGGCATCATAGAGGCCATTCTGGGCCTCATCGTGGAAGGATGCATGGTAAGGGTAAGAATTTTTATCAAGTCCTTTATCAAAATTGAATAATTATTAGTTTTTTGTATTTTTTTGTTTTGATATATCTTTGTAATTTTAGAAGACTATGGACGTGGTATGAGAATGGATCTACGAGCTGAGAGTAATAAACGGCGACCTCCAAGGAATGAACCAGACCAGACACCAAAAGAGACTCCAACTTCTACACAAACAGCACCTGTTTCAGCTCCGCGCCCAGACGTCGAAGTTGATGATAAACCTATACCTGATGATCTCAGTGAAATCAGTGACGATCCTGATGACATCCTTAACAGAGAAGATGTAAGATTAATGCTCTTTGTTTAAAGAGATCTTATCTGTCCAGTACAGAAGGTCAATAAATTAATCTCCCCTTTTTTTAGATGGCAGATCAAATTATTGATGAGGATAGCCAAACTGCCATACCCAATGATGAAAGTGCTTCCAAGGTAGAATGTTCCGAAAAGGAGTCTACACAGGTATAGTGAAGAGAAATTATCTGTTTTTTATTGTTAATATAACTCAAGAAAGAACTGAAGATTAAGTCTGTAATCTTTTGCAAATGTTATTGTAATTTTTAGGACACAAGTGGTGCAGCTGAAGAAAAGGATTCACAAGATGCTAAGGATGATGAAGAAGTAACAAACTTAGATTTTGAGGAAATATCTGATGGAGAATTAGAAGAGGAGCGAACAAGGGGTAATTAAAATTATAGTTTGATTAATTTTATTTATTAAAAGTATATTATTAATATATTTTCTTTTATGCAGCTGGGTTAGGGGACGCCCTCGGAGTTGACTGGGCAAGTTTAGTAGCGGATGTGCGTCGACGTGAACAATCAAGTGTATCTTCTGGTGGAGCACGAGATCGTTGGAGACCTGAGAGAGTACTAGCACGTTTAGGGCTGTCTCTACATATGGCTGGAAATGAAGTTGTGCAAGATGTATTGCAGAAAAATATTGAAAGCTTACAAGAGACAAATCAAGCTCAGTCAGACAGTTCTGAATCAAAAGATAATATTGCACAAAATGATATAAATGAAAATAAAACAGAATCTAAGCCTGATGTTGCGTCTTTACATCCTGTAGCTGCCATTCAGGTATTTGTTTTTACCTTTTTAACTCGAGTAAGCATCAGCTCGAGTATTAATAATAATAATAACTTGACACATCTCACATACGGCCGTCTGATCCCAAACTAGGCAGAGCCTGTATTATGGTAATCAGACTAATGATCGTCATATAGTATACCACTACTCGAACCTTACCCGAGTAATCATTCAAATCAAATAAAAAAAAAAATAAAAAAGTCATTTGTGAAAACTTGTATTAAACAAGTGTTCGCAAATAACTCTGTAAAAATGGTATAATTTTTTGGCACAAATCGCATCGACCTCACCCTTGCTTTGCTAATAGTTTTTGGTCCATCACCATAAGGCGAAAAAAATTATAAGATAAGAAAAAAGTAGTTATTTAAGATATACGGTTTTATTCAAGTGTGTACGGTGTATTCCTCGAGATACACACACCCACACACGCTTGAGTCTGACGCCTGACACCGTCGCGACAGGATGCTTCACTCCTTGATAACGGGCCACTGTTCAGTCTGGTCCGGCCATTCCCCAAATTCACATTTGAGCAAAACCGTCTATCTTAAATAAAGATGAGTACGACTCACGTAAGATTTTAATTCTAAGAAAAAAACAAAATTAAAGTGAAGCTCACCCTAGGTTATTCCTAATCTCAAAAATGTTATGTCTTCCAAACCATAAACAAATTGTGTCTTGTCTGTCACTGTTAACAAATTTTTCAATAGTTATAATTTATATATTTCATTACTAACTGTACTCATGGTAAGCAAACTGCTTAATATAAAAAAAAATATGGCTATCTTTGGCAGCCATACTTGGTCATACAAACTGAGGGTGAGTTGCCACAGCTCACAACTAAACTTCACCCTATTATTATTATGTACTAGCAGTTCCCGCGCGGCTTCGCTCGCGTGTACATATTTGTATATTTTGCGCGGAATCCAAAATCTTTTTCCAAAATAAAAGTAGCCTTAGTTATTCCTTGGAACACCAGCTACCGGTTCACCCGTACCAGACAGACAGACAGATAAAATTTTAAAACTGATTTTTAGGCATAGGTATCGTGGCATAGGGTCGTTTAGTAGACCATGAGAATAAAAAAATCGTGATTTTTAATACAAATATCTTATTTTGAAAGTGATAATAAATTGAACTTCAAAATTGACTGATAAAGCTTGACGTGCAGGAAGAGGGATTATTAACCAAGGAATTTGATGTCTGGATTTTTCTGAAAATGTACGCATAAAATATTAAGAAACAAAAACGGTGAAATTATTGACATGGAAATTTATAATAATATTGTTACGAGCCGGGGTTCGGGATTAAAGTATCCATCAATTTGTTGAAATACTTCGCAATTAACACATCACAATTACAGTAATTCTCACTAACATTCACTTGCACTATTCGCTTTTCTTCGCACTTATTAACTAGTAGTATCACTTAACTCGAACGCTTATGTCCATACCGCAATGCAACTTCTTTATAAAGTTCGATAAACGTCTTATAGAAAGTTTTAAACATGTCGTATTGTTTATCTGACTCGACCGCTATTGGAACTTCTAGAACTCAGTATAACATTAGTTATTCGTTAAAAGATGATACCGTGCTTTTCAATTTAGTTCCCCTACTCGCGGCTCCACCGTTTTAATTCGGCGTCCACAACAATATGTTGTTAAGAAATGTACATCTACACAAAGAAAGCATTACCCGAAGAAAAAAAAAAAAATAAAAATCCAAAATCCAAGCTAACTCAACTACACACATGGACATATTTAGAGGAATGCAAAAATATTATATTACCAAAAAAGCTTTGTTTATGTTTATTATGCTTTTATTAGAAGAAACTTAAAATTCACTGAAAAAAGAAACAAATTACTGACAGTTATCTCTTATTGACGTAATGACGGAAACGGAAAACTCTCAACTTATCATATTGAATACAAGTAGGCACATTCAGTACCTAGTGTTACCTCCTCTCGCTGTCAAAACTGCCTCCATCCGTCTGGGCATACTTTTTATTAAATAGTCAATAAAACTTTGTGGCATTTGGTCCTATTCTTCTACCAACGCCCTTTTCAGTTGGATTTGGTAACCGCTGGCATTCTTTGTTTGATTTGTGTTCCCAGTTTATCCCATACCATCACTGACCCACCACCGTAAGGTTCTCTTCCAACTATGCTCCCCAGTCATTGTCATTCCAATTACAGTGAGAGCGAGCGAAATTATATCGAGCTATACAATGGCCTGTGGTAAGAAGAGGCCCTCTGGCAGATACGAACGCAGCTATTCCAGCTGATTTAAGTCTTCTTCTTATGGTTTTAGTTCTAACTGCCACATCTCGAACTTCCTGGAGCTTAGGTCTGATCTTAGACGTTGAAGTACGATTTCTCGTTTAGTCGACATTTGACAGATTCTACTTTTGACATCATAGTCTACTATTGACAGATTCTATATATGACAGATTCTACATATGACAGATTCTACATATGACAGATTCTACGTATGACAGATTCTACATATGACAGATTCTACGTATGACAGATTCTGTATTTGACAGATTTTGAAAAAGTGAGACAAGTAACGGACACCTTGTGGAATCAAAAATAATACTGCTAAATAGTAATCACTATATTTATTGATAAGCATAATTTGTTTTTATAACTAGTATTAAATGTTTGTATTATAGTACTAGTATTTTTAGAAACAGTCACAATTACCAAATTAACGTTAAAATTATTTTTTTTGTTAACACAATTACGTTATAAACAATCATTGGAAATAATTATTTGTATTGGTAATTTATAAAGTATTCACTACACATAGAAAAACGGAAACTACATAATCGGCATTATCAACCTATAACACTCCTAAACAAAACCAGATAGCTAATCAATAACATCCGCTAAATCGTTCCGTGTTCACTTCTAATGCAAATGTATAATTTATATCCAGTATAATTTACATACAGTACATTAACATATTTACAATTAATTTTTAAAAGTCCCATAATGGGCTGTTTAGGCAGTTTCCTTTGCCGTGTTACTAGAACAAATAGAGAAAAAAGATTATTAAAAAAATGGTGGGTACTTTTAAAACTTTTCGTAACTTTATTCGATCTCTTTCTATGACGGCTAATCTACTTAGTTCAGTTTGGTGTTTTTGTGATAATTCTCAAAGTTTGATACGTATTGTTACGTTTGTGTACCTTTATGTATGTCTTTTTCATAATATGGCGGAAGAAAGGGAATTTTTTGTAGAAAAAAATAAAAAAGGTTTTAACACAATCTTGTACGAAGGATACCGTTTTAACAAAATCAAACGAGTCAATAAAGATCAAAGTACGTGTTGGCGCTGTGTGAAAAGAAATGAGTGCAGTGCATCTATAACAGTGGATGTTAATTTAATGAAAATTCTTCGTAAATCTCCACATACGTGTCAGGCTGATCATCTCGGAAACGAGTTATTTATAAAAACTAACATGGTGAAGAGGGAAGTGTGTAAAAACTTGGGTCCGATTAAAATGATTTTTGAACATATTTTTGACAGTACCGACGGACCGAGTAGAATCCCGACCTTTCACGACAAAAAAGATAGCTTTTATAATGCAAGAAAAAAGTATTTGAGCGCAGAACGATTGTCATTTAATAAAATTGAAGATGTGTTTATTCCCAAAGCCCTAGGTGAGAATTTCCTAGTTGCTGAAGAAGGTACAGAAGAGAAAATACTGGTCTTCATAACTAAATTAGCCAAAAAATTTTTGCGCCGGGCAAGGTTGTGCTTCGGTGATGGTACATTTAAAAGTGTTCCTAAGCCATTCTACCAACTTTTTACTCTGCACATAGACCTAAATTCTGATAACAACTCAACAAATATAGTCCCTGTGCTATACGCGTTACTGCCGAATAAATCCCAAGCTACATACATTCGACTTTTTGAAATAATTAAAAATTTGGGTTTTAGTATCCGTTATTTCAAATGCGACTACGAAGTAGGCATTATGAATGCTGTAAGATCAGTTTTCCCGGAATCAAATGTAAGTGGATGCTACTATCACTATCAAAAAGCTGTGTGGAAGAAACCCAAAGAAATAAAAGTAAATAGGACTAGTGAAGAAAGACGAATTGTAAGAATGGCTGCCATCCTACCTTTACTACCAGCCCATTACATTTCAGAGGGGCGTCAATTGATTTTGGACAAAATGGAATCTGTTCATACCGCTAAAATGCAAGAGTTCAGTAATTATTACAAGAGGCAATGGTCCAGTTTGAGTCCTTCAATTTTAAGTTGTGCCAACCAACGTCATCGAACGAACAATGCATTAGAAGGATGGCATCACAGACTTAACGTCCTAATCCCAAAGCGACCAAGCCTGTTCAATTTTATCCAAAAGTTGCGTAAAGAAGCCCACCACTGCAATATTAGGCTTCGTAATAGCCTCTTCCAATCTGTGCGAAAAAATCGTCGGTACCGCGACATTAACTTTGATAAAAAATACAGCAAAATTGTCAAGAAACTTCAAAGCGATGAAATATCGGTCGAAGATTTTTTTAAGAAAATAATTTATATACAACTGCTCCTGTAATTTTTATTTTTAATCTTTATTTACTTACAAATAAGTATCATTTTTTTTTTATGTGATTGTTTTAGTGTAATTAATAACGTTTCCACTGTTTTCACTGTGATTGTTTATACGTAATTATGTTAACAAAAAAAATAATTTTAACGTTAATTTGGTAATTGTGACTGTTTCTAAAAATATTAGTACTATAATACAAACTTTACTTACAAATAAGTATCATTTTTTTTTTATGTGATTGTTTTAGTGTAATTAATAACGTTTCCACTGTTTTCACTGTGATTGTTTATACGTAATTATGTTAACAAAAAAAATAATTTTAACGTTAATTTGGTAATTGTGACTGTTTCTAAAAATATTAGTACTATAATACAAACATTTAATACTAGTTATAAAAACAAATTATGCTTATCAATAAATATAGTGATTACTATTTAGCAGTATTATTTTTGATTCCACAAGGTGTCCGTTACTTGTCTCACTTTTTCAAAATCTGTCAAATACAGAATCTGTCATACGTAGAATCTGTCATATGTAGAATCTGTCATATGTAGAATCTGTCATACGTAGAATCTGTCATATATAGAATCTGTCAATAGTAGACTATGATGTCAAAAGTAGAATCTGTCAAATGTCGACTAAACGCGATTTCTTAACACGCTGCTTACAATAAATCAGTCGTCCCTAGCTGTGGTTTATTTTTTCGCTCCCTCGTATACTCTCCTGTCTGCCGGTGTCGTTGCACATTGCGAAAAATAACAGACTTTTAAACTCGTAACATTGAGCCACTTGATTGTAAGTTTAACCGTGTTCGATTAAAGTTACAGCTTTAGACATTTTGAGCTACACTGAGATCCGGCATTATTACTTCAATCTTTATATGGTCTGTAAGTCATAAACCACGACAATAAATTTTTGTGAAAAAAAAAACTGGAAATGAAACTGGAAACTGCAAAAATCTGTTAATTTGCTTACAATACACAATTATTATCACCTAGCAAAAAAAAAACAAATAAAACGTGGAAATAAAAGACGATTAAAATCTTTTTTAAAGTAACATAATGCTGATATAGGTGGCCAGTGCGTAAGGAGAACATGATAAACGTAACCGAACCTTTTTTTTTTGCGTTTTTCTAAATATGTCCATGTGTGTATATCTCGGCTGCACAACGCTCACTTTACTGAACACCTGTACTCTGTCTGTAACCCTATTATTATTTAGCTATAGATTTCTGATATATACTAAATAATTCAGAATGTGTTTTAATTGTTCTTATTTTTTTTTCAATGTTCCTAGGTGGCAGAGCAAAAGCGAAAACGTCAACGTGCTGTATTATTTGGATCTGGTTGTGAGATAACGCGTGGTTTAAGTGCACGACGTGATCTTGCTCTGCGGAGATACTTGTGTCATTTACCAACAGCAGAACGGACTGGACAGTCGCGAGTAACACCGCAGGCTTCTTTGTTCCATGCTGCTAGATCCATGTTATTGCATGCTCCGGTTACTGGCTGACATAAACCCTAACCCTGGAAATCCAGAGTTAGGCTTGCTAAATAAAAAAAACTTTAAAGTGCATTTTCAGACACTATTTCTTAGTGATATGTTTTAATCCTTGTCCGGAACCCAGTGGATTGATTAATGTATGAAGATTGCTGTAACTAGTGAAAATTGTGGATTTTTAGTGGTTTTGCGATGTACCTAATTGACATAGAAATTAAAAGTGATACAGCCAACTGTTTCATGAACACCATTACAATATGACTTAAGTGCAAAAGTGGTTTCAAGGTTTAAATCAAATTATGTTCCTTGAATAATTTTGTTTATATTTGTTTCTAACATTAATTAATTATATCAGCATTTTTAAAGTACTGGATTTTATTTCTTAAGATATACTGAAAAGTATAAAAGTAACATTTTATGAAAATATTAGAAAGGAAACATCAGAGCCAACAGGATATTCAGTCTTCTTCTCATGTCTGAAACAAAGATGTACTATTAAAAAAAAAACTACACGATCATCTATACCACATGATGAACTATAAAAGTACAATTTAAAATAATGAAAAGAGCCACTGCAAGCAGATATGGCTGGGTTTACTTAGTAAGAATATATATTTGTACCTATCATAAGTGAGAACATTTCAGACTTACGCTTTAAATATCACAGCACCAGCTATTCCTTTTAGAGTCAATTTATTACCCTCGACATGCAAAATTGATCCTTCCCTCAAACCTAGTACAGGTTTTGCATGACTCATTTCCATATATTCAGCTATCCTTTGGTCCCTGGTCTCTCCTTTATGGGTTGCGCTGTCTAGCACATCAATATAGTGAGGATTGATATTGAATGGTACAATACCAATGGCTTCAAAAGTTGGTGGGAATATTATAGGCATATCATTTGTAGTGTGTATACTTTTGGTTGCTACATTAGTTCCAGCGCTGCTTCCAATATACACCAGGTGGCCATTATTTACTCTTGTATTTATTAGCTTTACCAAATTATTTTCATAAAGTGTTTTTAGGAGAAGGAATGTATTGCCTCCTCCAACAAAGATAGCTTTAGAGGAGTTAATAGCATTAGCAGGATCAGGATATGTATGTAGCCCTGTTACTTTGAATCCCCATGGTTCAATTACTTCTTTCATTTTGGCTGTGTACTTATCATAATCCATTTGGGCATATGGAATGAAGATTAATTCAGTAACATTAATTCTGAAATAAGAAAGTATCTAATGTTATTGATGTTTGTTCACAGTACTTGGAAAAAATTTCAGTCAGAGGTGTGACGAGGAATTGAGGAAGACTTTTATGAGATTAAAAAAATTAGAAAATTAAACTTACCTCTGTAGAAAAGAACATATTTGTTGTTTTGCGAATTCCAGCATAGAATAGCCATGACAATTTGAGGACGACAGCAACAAAGCTTGACGATTGGGCGACATATTGTTAAAAGATGGCCTTTGAGACCTTGAATGAATACTAGAACCTACTATACCAATATACTGATATTGATACAATGAGTAATAAAGTACTTTTGAAAAGAGTATTAACTTGGTGATAAATCTTTAATCTAAGCTAGAATTTAATGTTTCTTATCAGTCTATGACTTTATTTTCTTATCAGTGCATTTATTAACAACTATATACCAAACGGACACTATACCAAATGCTACGGCTGCACTGTTGCGTAGAGCTCAGTGAGGGTCAACTGTTCATATTAAACTTTGTTAACTGACAAAATGAATCGTTTCTTGTTTATTGGAACGCGGCATGAGGTTTCAGCGGAAAACCAATTTCATCAAATGTCACGTCAATACGATTGGTAAAATGAGAGTATTTTTAGGACTTATTATTTAAGTACAAATAACAGGAAATAAGACAATAAAAAGAAAATCATCACTACTATTATCTTATAATTTAGTTTGTGCTTTCATAAATTTTCAACTTCAACTTTTGGTTTGTGGCTTTGTGTCATAAATTTTCAATGGCTCATAAACTAGGGATGCGATCTGAGATCGATTAATAGTAGAATCGATTTTCAGACTCAAAAGAACGATTTTTTAAATCGATGTGCAGGACTAAATCGATCGAGCGAATCGATATTCACTCTTGATAATCGCACTTCGATTTTTTTTTGTTTTGATAAAAACCATAAAATTATTTACAATTATATAGTTGACAATTATATACATATCCGTAACATAACGGTGTTGCCAGTTAAAGGGTTAATTACTCAATTCTTCGCCTCCATTTAATAAAAAAAAGGTAAAAACTCTATTTATCACGACCTTCACTCAATAGTTATGATATTTATGAGTATCGTGGGATCATCTGTTCGTTATGAGCTCCTTTTTTCAATTGCCGGCAACATCGTAAGTGACGAGCGGAAGCGCTTGGATCCCATTAGACTTGACAGACTATTGTTTTTAAAAATTTTTGATTTTATATCAAAAATTTTGATATAAAGCATTGGGAACATTAAGTTTTTCATGTAATAAATACATTTTGAAAATAAATGTCTTCTTAAATACCTGATCTGCCTTTGATATGGTAATAAAAATAATTGTTAATATCGAATTCCCTGAACTAAAAAGAAACTGATTACTGATAAGAGATTATTTATTGGTATCTTTCTTGTTGTTCATAAAATGAATTTATATTTATATTTATAAATGCAAACTTGAAAAAAAATCGATTTTTAAAAATCGATCTTTTAGGCCTCGATTTTTGTCTGAATCGATACATCAGCATACGATTCGAATCGATTTAAAAATCGATCTTTTTCGGACAGAATCGCCATCCCTATCATAAACATTTTGAATGACATGAAATGAAATTATCTTCTTGATTTCATGCAAAATGTGGCCTTGATGAGGGAAATGCGGACCATATATTTTTTAGCTGTCCTAAGACAAGGTTCCCTATTTATGATGTTATTCCTCCCCATATTCCCTGCCCCACGTCCCTTAAATTGATCCTATCATTTGTCTTCACCCCTTTTCTATATATATTAGGCAAGTATATTAATGTAAATAAGATTAAGTTGTAATTTTGTGATCATAACATAATTCAATATTTATTTTTGTTTATTTTATACTATGTATTAATTTCTATGTATTCACATGATTGGCTCTTTTATTCATGCTTAATTATGCCTGTAAAAGTTTAGAATTCACGCTTATTTATAGTCTCTACATCTCTACAATATTTTTTTTGGCTCTACCACAGCTCTATATAAAATTCTTTGACAGTTTGTCCTCCGTATACCTACTTGACATTGGCAAAATTGTGGTAACTCCACAAAGCCACAAACCAAAAGTTGAAGTTGATTTCATGCAAGTGACAGACGGTGATCCATGTTGCCAGACTTCGTTTTCATAAAAAATCCGTCCGTGACTTCGTGTCGTCCTATTATCCCCTCAACATTCATGTTAACATGACATTATTGTCAATACAAATAAATAAAATTTTATTGAAGTGTCTGTAATGTCAAAATAATAGTTTTTTTTAAGATCATACATTTATTTGCATGACACCTATACTTAAAAATGTCTGTTCGGTTAATCTCCGGAACGGGTGGACAAATTTCCAGGGCACTTTCACTACTATTATTTTGGAAAAAGAATTAGGGTTCCGCGCATAATGTATAAATATGTACATGCAAGCGAAGTCGAGCGGGAACTGCTAGTTATACATTAAAAATCTCCTAGTACTACACCACAGGTAGGCGGTGGGGGCGGTTTTATCATGTACTGCGAAATACCTTCAGAAAGGCTATTTCAACGAGCCTGAATATTTCTGTTTGTTTAAATTGTACTCATTCACTTCATAGTTATTACAATTCTCAGTACATACTTGTGAATCTCGATTACTTTATTTTATAGATATTTCTACCGAATCTTGTTTTTCTTTCCAGAAAGTGTTTAAAATTGACTGTAATGGTATAGCCAAGAAAAATTACATTTTCTCCTTTAATTAAAAAAAAAAAACAGACAAGTGCGAGTCTGACTCGCACACCGAGGGTTCCGTAAACTTGTATGTAGATAGAACGTCCATCTCGGGTATCGATTCTCAAAAATTTTTGCCCGTCTTTTTCGAAAGACAAACTTAACTTTGCGGTTGCGATGTACGACAAAGTTAACAATCCAACCGCAAAATATAAGTTTGTAATCACAAAAACCTATTTTTTTATGTGACAACAACAAATTAACGACTTTCGCAATTTTTCCTTTATCTGTGCTATAAAACATTACTTCTTGCCAAATTTCAAGATTCTAGGTCGACTGGAAGTACTCTTTAGGTTTTGATTCCCTTGCGAGTAGTTGCGGTTTGAAAATATGCGGCTTAAATTGCTATTTCTTTTAATTGCGTTGACATAGAAGTTTGATTTATTCACAGCGCCAAGGAACAGTGTAGACCTGAGTATTTGATATAAATCCCAGCTTGATACCTCCACGCGTTCCTGAGAAAAAGGGTCGTGACAGACAGACAGACACTCGGACAGACGGACAACAAAGTGATCCTATAAGGGTCCCGTTTTTTCCTTTTGAGGTACGGAACCCTAAAAACAATATGTTATTTTACTAAGGGCACTTTTTGTCTTGAAATTGGTTTATTAAAAATCGGTAATCCACTAAATTATTCTGTTACGACTTCGAGTAAGTTTCCGTCAAGTCAAGGGTCGTTTTCAAAATGAGTGTACATTTCCTTTGTGCTTCTTATGTCAAAATAATACAAAGGAAAAGTAAACGCAGAGTCATAATGACGAATTTAAAATCAATTTTACTGTAATAAATCAGTTTAAAACGTTTAAAGTTCCATTCAAAGTTAAAGACATTTTTTAAGAATAAAACGATGTTTTTTCAACACGCACAGGGAATTGCTAAAGAACGTAAATGTATTAACAGTACACAAATGTGTAGGTACATAAAATATTTAGAAAAGGACTGAAACTATTTTTCTTCTTTATGGATTTTAAATTTACAAGTAGGTACCATACCATAGACGCCGCACTTCCCACGTAGAAGTATTTTCATCATAAAACCGACAAAATTATATTAGGTTGTTATACATATACATACCTACTTCTATACATATTCATATTATACTCCTGCTTGCGTTACGGCGTCGTCTAATAAGAAACTTAAATAATAGTCCATTCCAGTTAAATTGTGATTACTAGCTGACCCTCACAAACCAAAGTAAATAGAGCAAGAGTCCGTGACTGCCAGGCCTTTCTTATTACCTCGTCGTCGTCGTTCCACCTCAAAGCTGAAGTAGGAACGACTGGGTATTATGTTAAGTGTATATAAGTATGGATCATGATTTCTTTGGAAGGCAGCGCTGTCGGCCCCAAAAACCACCAGCAGAAAAGGTGTATAAAATTTGTAAAAGTATTGCAATGATTAAAAAGGAAAACGATATTCCAACTATCACATTGACTAAATAACCGTAACCGCGATGTTGTTTGTATGTAGATCAGAACTCAAGTGATCGTTATAATATAGATATATTATATCTTATAATGCACGAGTAGCCTTTCACACCACCATTACCCGCTACTTGTCAGACGGACCAATGGCGTTGTGTCACCGATATAACTAGTCATAATAATGTCTATTAGTTCATTATTATTCTAAAGTGAATTGTTTTACCATCTACTATAGATCGTCCCTATTTTTAATAAAATCACAAGAGTTTTTTGAAGTGACTATAACATTATTTAATAAAATTGTTCTGACTCTGAGTGTAATTCGTGTTCTATAACTGTTTGGTAATGTTTCTTGAGACGCAGGTAGCATTTCCTATTGCGGGATGGGACTACTTAATTTATAAAAAAAAACAACACAACACAACAACAAGGTTTGAGTATAAATATAATGTTTTAATTTTTTTATGTAATAATTGACTTTCGTTGATACTAGTCAATGCAACCCAATTACATAGGTCATTTACATTTATTATATTTATACATATAGTTCATTAATCAAAATAATCCTGTAATAGAGAGTGATCAAACTAAAATAATCAGACATAAACGTAAATGTAATCGAAAATGCGTTTTTTACTTTAAATATTTTACTACGTTTCGTTGTTTCATAATTACATTTTACAGTAAACTTAAAGTTTAAAGAATATTTTAAAATAAAAATCTACGTATAAAAGTTATATATACATCATACGTCTTTAATTGATCGCTTATACATCTAAGATAAAGAATCTTTCTTCTTGGGGTTTATCACAGCCTGGTCCAAGATAACGACGTCTTAACTCGAGGTCTGGCGGCGCAGATATGTCTCCTTGGAGTATAGAGTAGGCTTGTTCTATAGTACTCTCGATTTCAGCTTTTAGTTCCTGTAAAATATACCGGTTTAGTAAGTACTATTTTATGTGCGGCAACCCTTCACTGAATTATTCGAACAGAGTAGGTATACGACGAAAAAGTAGTGGAAGTACTAATAAAAATAATACGAAATGGAATGTTACACTTTGTAGCCACCTAAAGTGTTTAGTATGTTTTTATAGACGTCATGATGGTATTTACAGTGGCGGATTTACCAGTAAGCTGAGTAGGCTGAAGCCTAGGGCGGCAGATTTTAGGGGCGGCAAATTTGGGGCCAACATTATTTTTATGTCTTGTTCTGGGATATCTAATTAGATAGACCGAGCGGTAGGGGTACTTGTAATTTATTTTTAATGAAAGTGGCTTAATTACGATCTCAAAAGCACAGGCAGTACAGAGCACTTATTTATATGATCCACTTAATTATACAATGTGTAAGATACGGTGTAACTAAAAACGTATAGAAACGTCTTTCTGTGGATATTTATCATGATGCCAAAGTCATTTTATCATAAAAATACAAGATTAATACTAGATAAATAGATAGATTTACTCTTTATTTTTTTACATAAGTATATCTAAATACTAGTAAACCTTATGTACAATTGGCAACCTTATCGCGGTTTGCGATCTCTTCCAGGCAACCATTGGATGAATAGAGAAACATAGAACAGTGTACAATATAAGGAGCCTATGTAACAACAATAAATAAATAATATATAAGTCCTATTTAGAGATACTCAGCATAAATATTATTTTTTTGCAAATGAATATGATGATAGGAACACTAATTTACATAATATATGTACACACATACATAAATATATGTATAGAGTCTGCTACAGAAAGGTAGGAGCGTTACGTGTAGCCTACAAATAGTTGATTTACCTTGAAAAAAAAAATGGATTATGAAAACAAAAATACTTCGGAAAATGCTCATTTCTAAAAAAACACATTTTGAATTTTCATATCAATTTAAATGATTTTGTTTTTGTATTTTTTATGCAGACATTTTTAGAAAAATCCGGACATTCCATCAACATCTTTGGTATTAAATACCTATAGTTTCATTGATGTCAGCCCTCTATCATACGAAATCTTAGCTTTAAAGGTCAATTTTTAAGTGTCAAAAAAAGATTTATGTCTTGTGTATTATAATTTTATAAATCACGAATTTTCATAAAACTGTTAGCGCTTTACGTTATTCACGGGGTCTACTATACGACTCTAAAATATGACTATACCTTTCTTTAACACCTCTAAATATAAACAATGCATAGACGTCGCTGCGGCATCATTTGCCGTGCGGGTACTTGCAACGAACAACAGCGTGAGGGCAATGACCTTTTACGCTCCGCGCTAGTAAGATAGCTGATTGCATGAAATGTTTGAATATCGTTTAATTAATCAATTGCATTTTTTCGACGGGTCATTTATTGATATTTTGGTAAAATGATCTGTTTACATATTATGTAAAAATGCAAAATTATAAAAAAATTCCCATGTATTTTTTTTAATAATAATAAAATTGTATTTATTTATTTATATTTGAAGTCAGAATAATGATCTAAATCTACCATTTTGTCTTTCGGTATCGTCGCTTACACACTTTGAGGCCCTTAATCATAGTCGTCTAATTTCAATCTGCAAATTATTATCTTAGTACCTAGTGCAAGAGTTGTTTGATTCTCAGCAGCATGCGACGTCTGCGATATTTTCCCACTGCATGAATCATCGTAGCAAATAATGAAAAAGGTCTAAATACGATGCTGGTTTTTTTTAGTTACCCAGACGGTAGGCCTTAGTCATTAGGATCAGGTTAGTAATACCTGTGGCTATACGCTCATTTTCTGCGTGTTGCGCATGTCTTATAAATTACGGATTTCCGTAGCAACAAAAATTGATAAAAGCATTCCTAGAAACTTCAGACTGACTAAGTAACTTCTTTCTTTCTTTCTTTCTTTAAAAAAGACAACTCCCGCATTAGGAATTACTCCTGTGTCGCAGGGGGCTTTACAAACATAGAAACAACGGACACAAAGAACATCCAGACTCACGTGGGAATCGAACCCCCGACCTATAAGCATAGCGGTCAGGGTCACTAACCGCTAGACCAACAGGCCAGTCATCTACTAGCTACTGGTTAATGATGATGGTAAATGTTGTTCAATCAATTTGGATATAAAATAATTGCTAATGCTTTAATTTGTCTAATAGCATTAAAATAGCAACGTAGTAGCTGAATAAATGTATACCAACGTTTTAAAACTCTTTTAACCCATTAAAAGTTTTCAAGTTTAATTGTTTATTTATGGAGACATAAAGACATGTACAAATTATGTATTCTAATACTCTCGATGTAATTTAACCTATTTACTTCATTATTGCCAAATATTATAAGAGCTCATGAGAGATACCAGAGAATACTTATAAGAGCTCATGAGGCTCATTTCCACCTCAGCGGGTACATGAACAAGCAAAACTATCGCTTCTGGGGCACCTACCAAACTAGTAACTAAAGTCTAGCCTAAAACTAAAAACTAAAGTCTCAGAGTTTTTATTGCAAGTTTGATCTTAAATTATGGACCCAAACTAAGCAGAGCTTGAACCTTCTTCAACCGTAAAAGATCGACTTGTACTTGGATGTAGTAGCAAGACACGAATTCTGGCTCACTTCTATTTTAGATAGTACAGTAGGGAGATAATCACCTCAAACAGGTCTGGAGATCGCCGGGCGCGCTCTGCCAGGGCGGCGTGCAGGTGGTAGAGCAACAGGCCGCGGAGATGCGCGTCGCCCACGCCCAGCGCCGCCAACGTGCGCAGAGTGCCGCGGGACAGGCTCTCTTTCAACGCCAGACGGGATTCCGACAGCTCTGTAAAGTAACATTAAATATATATTCGATCATGCTCTTTGTGATGATAAACACATATTAGAGTGTAAAATTACATCTTATTGTGAAGTTAGTACATATATCCACTGTCAATATTAACATTATTGTACATTATGCAACCTTGCAGTTAGGCGACTACTGTGTGCCAAGTCTCGTGAGATTACATAACTTCGAAGTGCTTTCTGTCGTCTGGATAACTTATTGGTACACGTTTGATTAATTAGCAGACCTTTGGACTTAGTAGGCACAGAAGAATATTAAACAGATTAAGTGCAAGTGTAGCGTGATTGGGATTGGTAACATGTTAATATCCTTAGAGTTTTAGAATATAGGTACGCATTTTTTGCACTTTTTAGGGTTCCGTTCCTTAAAAGGTAAAAAGAAACTCTAATAGGATCACGTTGTTGTCCGTCTGTCTGTCAAGACCCTTTTTCTCAGGGTCCCGTGGACGTATCAAGTTGAAATTAACACCAAATATGTACTCATGTCTGCGGTACCTTGAAGTTGTAAAAAAATCAAGCTTCTAAGTCAACTTTAGCCTTAGATTTTAACAAAACCTATAGGGTATATCCTATAGATCTAGAATCACGAAATTTGGTAAGTAAAGGATAAAATCCGAGAGTCTTATCACATCAAAAAAATATTTTTTGTAATTACAATCTTATACTCGTAGTTTGCTTTGTTTGGGAGAGTATTTTTAGAACTTCAAAGTTCGTATTTTAAAAAAAAATCTGAGGCCAAAATCTTCTAGAATTGATTCCCATGATGGACGACGACGATGGACTATCTACATACAAGTTTGTTTGCTTACGAAACCCTCGGTGCGCGAGTCAGACACGCACTTGTCTCGTTTTTTTATTTGAATAATATCGTCGTATAAAATAAGCATAGGTACACTTCCTCTTGTGTTTATTATTCCGTGGATGTAGGGCACAATAGATATCTTTAGCTTTGACTGTGGTTACCGTCACTTATAAGGTTATAATTTACCTCCACCTTACAGAACACTGCGGTTAAGCAGCAAAACTAGTAGATACAGTTCTATTTCTTGTGGTGACGAAGGTTGCCAGGCGTGAAGAGGGGTGGCACCATGCGAGTATACAACTGGTTTTGCGTACACAAAGTATCATTAGTCGGTGTAAACAATTCCATCATGACATTTACTAGTTAAATAATTATGGTCATTAAATGAGTCTGTCATTACGTGCTAATAATTATCGGTAATAAAATTATTAGTACGTAGATGTAACAAACTAACAAAGGAGTAGTTAATATTGAATATAGTACGTATATTAGATGTCAAAATAGTACAACTCATTAGGAAATTTCACAGTTTTGGATATTTAATTCAATCTATTAATATAAAGATTTTGTTTCCGACTGTTATGAAAAACCATACGTTTCTTAAAAAAGATCCGTCTTTAAAAATTTTAAATATCGAAGATAATCTATCTTCGATATTTAAAATTTTTAAAGACGGATCTTTTTTCAAAGTGTTTATGAGTGCTAATTTACGACCGCATTAATAACAGTTTATATATATTTAAAACATTTATAATCATTTAATTTATCATTTGTCAGCAGCGATAGGTACCTTTAGTTAACCCGAATTATGATCGATCTGTTTTGTCGTCACGGTTGGGCTCAATTCAATAAATATTCGGTAGGTAGTCATAACTTATTCTATTGGTTTTCACGTCGAGTTACTAAAGTTACAGATACAGTTAACATTTTTGAGAATACACACACACTTATTACAATTTTACTTTTGTGAGTTATTCAAATAGTTTGTGTCTTTTTCTGGAATAAATACACAATGACATGTCGACTAGATAACCAATCATGTTATCACTTGTCAGAGATAGGCATGCATCAAATTCTATTATACTATTGATTTAACAATGTTTCGTAAGCCATAACAAATTGATTTTCAATACATTTTGGCGAGAGAATTGAAATAGTTGGCAAAAGAGAATATAGTAGACCTTCATCGATCTTTGTGACGGCAAAACGCCAAGTCAAAAGTACGTTACGACGCGAATGTTAAGTATCATCTTTGTAGGCCCTCGTTCTGTCATATCTAATGAAGGAATGTACACACAATTTTGCGCCACGTAAGTTCTGTATTCACATACGGTCACTTCAATCACCAATTCAACACTGATATATTTCATGGTCAATGTTCTATTTAATAATATCTGGTTGCGTATTTGGCAGAGCTTCGCAATTCTTCATGGAGCAAACAATAAAATTATGAATGATAGTAACTAACGGAACAGGTAGGCAGATCCACCTGGAGACGACGTGAGGGCGGGCGTTTCTCGCGGCGGCACCCATATCAATCGGCGGTCAATAGTACAACTGCCCCACACGACATTATCGTCGCTGATTTTATTCGTTTGTTGCGTAGTACCCGCGTACCCGCCGCACACGTTGTTCTGAACTCGCTATGCAATTCTAACTATACGATCTATAGGAATCCTCAAAGTTATACGCATTTTCTCTTGCGGAATGACGCAGTAACTACTGCGCGCATATAATAAAGGATTATAGTTAATATTCATATTGACCTTGAAATTGATAGTAAACACCATGTACCAAGATGCGCATTAGAAAATGTGTGTTTAATAGAAAAGTAACCTAATGTACACTACCCTAACGGTCAACAATATACTAAAAGAATTTTGCTTGCGTATTATATAAGTCTGAACTGGATACTGTGACAAATGGTATTGTAATAGATACAAGGTTAATACGGCTACATTTTATTATTGCACAATACTAATTACAAGCACTTAGTCGTATGTTTTTAAAAGCATACACTAAACAGATGTGCGCACCGTCGAAGAGTGCTATCGCGCTCCAAATGAGCAGCGGCCGTAACGTTTACACAAACGCAATATTACATTCGTCAGACTGGAAATACGTTTTCATTATCCTTCGGCATGTCGCTCGCTATGATTTCCAGTTATTTAAATAATAAAATATACTTAACCCAGTTAACAAGTAAACTATAACTTTACAGCGACTTAACTGGTTTTCATGACTGGTTGAATATTAACCAAATTATTATATACTAGCAGCGCCCCGCGGTGTCACCGGCGTAAGTCCCGATCCCGTGGGAATATCGGGATAAAAAGTAGCCTATGTGTTAATCCAGGTTTCCAGCTATCTACATAACAAGTTCATTGCAATCGGTTCAGTAGTTTTGGCCTGAAGGAGTAACAAACATCCACCCATCCATCCATCCATCTATCCATCTAAACTTTCACATTTATAATATTAGTGGGATAGTGGGATTGATTTATTTTTCTATCTGTAAATATTATATATTTCTTCTGTTCGTGTGTATGTTCTGAACTCCTCCTAAACGGCTGGACCGATTTTAATGAAATTTTGTGTTTTTTAGGTGGATTCGAGAATGGTTTAGATTTACAATTGGACCCGGTAGATGGCACTGCGATAGGGTTACAGAAATAATAACCGATTTTAATGACATTTTTTGTGTGTCTTCAGGTGTATTCGAGAATAGTTTAGATTGTCGTTGTCGGGTTCGCTAGTTGTATATAAAAATTTAATCTTCGTTTCTTTTAAATCGCAAATCTCCTAAAGTCATTTTGATATTTTTACGCAACGTTGTATTGAAATACGCGCATGTTTTTAAATTTATTTAGAATTTATATATGTATATAATTTTTATAATTATATATTTCAATTAAAACAAATTTATATTTTTTAAATTTAATGTTCGTTTGTTGAGTTCAAAGTTCCTTCCCGATCGTTTTGAAATATTTACACAACGTTTTATCACATACGCGCATGTTTTTTAATTTATTATATACCTATATAGGTACATATTACTTTTACGCGACCGATGTCGCGCGCAAATGTTAGTATTATTATAAATTATACTGAGTTTTACGTAGACATATCGTGTTAGTATTTTCTTTGTTTATTATGCTGTGGAATTATTTGATTATTAACTATTTTACTACCTACCTACGGCATTAGTGGGAGTTAGGTAATTGTGCCGAAAGCTAATTTTTAAATCGAATGAAAATATTCATTAAATCTCAAGACATTTTCCTTTTGAAAAACATTTCTTGTTCTCGGTTAAGGTACGAAGGAGTATACACCAGAGGCCCTGGCAATATGGGCTTCGATAGAATACCGTGTGGTTTTAGTCGGTTCGAGTCCGACATACTACCCTACCGTTTAGCCCCGATGGGTGACGACCCGTGGGGGATTCCACACGTAAAAAAAAACAAAAAAGGGTACGAAGAAGTGGTTATGTAGGTAAGTGCCAAACGGATTAATATGTGGTGATCAACCGCTCTAGGCACCAGGTGGCAAAGAGCACCAAAAAACTGAATGAGAAAAACAATTTCCATCGGAATTGAGGACGCTTGTTAAGAGGCGCGCGGCTGGCATTTAATTTTTTAATGCAATACCTGAATAATAAGTAACTGATTTTATTTACTGAGTGATTTAAATTAATACCAATCGCGGTAGGAACTTTTTGAATGTTAAAGAAGCAGGACTATAAAAATTACGGCTACTTAATCCAGCAATACGCAAATATCAAAACAATAAGTTTTGATATTTGCTAGATAGATAAAATTTGATGTTTAACATAAAACTGAAATACAATGGGCGTTGAAAGACAATCTCGCTCTACCCTTATCAAGGGCAAGCGTCGGAGAGGCGGTTGAACAATAACCAAAATGAAGCGACTGCGGTAATAATTTCTTGTAGCAGTTGTTCTTGTTTCTCTCGATTATGTCCACTTGGAGGAGATCATACTCTCTTCTCTGTGGTTTTATCAATTCACTAGAAGTTCATCCGTATTTACATTTTCTATAAGCCACAGTGTAAATAAATATATATATCTAACAAAAAAATTCGTTTTCAAATATGACTACTGTGAAATGAAATGTGAAATAGTACCTGAGATCAGTGTGTACAAACAAACAAACACCCTTCAGACTCTAGACATAGATAAAGAAATTGAGTAATAGAAAATAGTACAATTTTTTTTAACCAACTTCCGTCCACGAAGAAGGTGTATAATGGAAACAAGACTGAATTGAATTACGCAACTTTTAATTAAAAAATAGTTTTTGAACATTGTTTAATTAGTAGCACTTTTTTAATTATCACTCGGTAGTCATCACAAGTAAAGGAATTTAAATGAAAACTGTAAAATTTTAATTTCTATAATTTCCGTTTGTCTTTTAATTTTAAATGGGTAAAGTAGGTACGTATATTTCTGCCTTTTGCTGGTCTGTCTATGGTCCGAAGCGAGAGTGCGTGAAATTCCGCTGCCTCATTTTGCGAGGAGGTGATGTTGGCTAAAGAGGCGGCGGAAAGGGTACGGGAGAGGACGAGTACTCTCCCGTCCCGCAGAAGACGCACCAGGCGCCGGAGAGCGCAGAACCATCTCCGACCTCCATGAGCGCTGGCCTGGGGTAACGGGTAGGGCTGTCCGTTACCCTAGCAGAAGCAGGCCTCAGAAGGTGGCGCGACGTGTTCCGCGTGCGCCTCTCTTAACCGGACGGGGGCAAGGCCCCCGTACTCTATGGTGTGGCCGCTGCTGACCAAGAGGCGGCCAAGGTCTGCAGGAGTTCCCGGAGGCTTCCTTCTTAGGGTATTCCCGGGTCCCCTGCTATAGGCCCACTTGTGACGGAACACCGTGTGGTTTTAGTCGGTTCGATTCCGACATACCACTAAAAAAAAAAAAAGGTACGTATATATCTAAAAATGTATGGCGTTCTGATTTATTTTTATATTAATTTAACCTGTAGAGAGGAAGGGCCGCTCTTTAATCACATCGACTGAGATTTAATACTCTTAATAATTCGAAGTTTTACCAAGTAAAATTTGAACTTGATGTTAACGACTGCCATTACAATGTTTAGTTCGTTTTATACGCAGTCGTGGCACACAGCACATGAGTAAAGACCTCGGTTTTAACCATTTTTTTTTATTAGAACAAGATGGAACAACAAACAAAGAACATTTTAATGCGAATATCTTATTATAACCTTGACGCTGTAATGACCGCAACACGTCCTAGAAACATAATACGAATACAGAGCTCGTAAATCATTTTAGTATCACAACCTTTACTAAAGAGATTTATACGCGGTTGTTTAGTTTACAATTAGTTAAATTGATGTGTACTCAAATTGAATTATTATAACCTATTTAAGAAAAGAGAGGGCTTAATAATATTATAAAAGATGAAAAAGGATATTTGTTTAGCGATAGTTTTTCTATTTTTTAATTTGGTTAATAATTGTACATATTCTGACCATTGCTTATTTTTTATTGTGATTCTATTACCAAATAATAACCTAGAAATAATGCTAAGTCATTACCTCTCTGTATTTTCCTGTTTCATTCTTTAAAAATCTAATATCCGTAACCGAAACTATCGGATAACCCGAAATAATCTGATATCCGTAACCGTATCCGAAACCGGTAAAACATTTTTCATATATCCGTATCCAGATCCGAAATTTTATATCCGTAACATCCCTGCTTCTTATACAGAGTGTATCTGACAATGCAACACTTACTTAAATCATTGACTGGGCATGACTTAAATGCAGAAATTTATTACGGAACTATTTACTCAGTTATTGAGAAAATCCATAAAATCTAACTACATAGTTTTCAGTCTAGTTTTTATAGATTTCTTAGTAACGGCATGAAAAATTAAAAAAATATATATATGTAAGATTTAAAAGCTTTAACTTTACACATTCCACGTGCTGTTATGAGAAACGGAGGTAAAAATACTTTGAAATTCAAACAGTGATTATTTGTAAATTTATAGTTTTTTTCGAAAATTTATTTTGTAACTGCATGCTAGAGTCATTTCAGCCCTTTCATTGATATACGTAAATGTTCCATTTTACTAACTTTTAAACTTTCGCGTTCCATGATATAATTATGTATTTAAACGGGAATTAACGCGATCACGCAAAGGTATTACATACCTTTGAACTGCCTGACGTTTCGACCAGGTTGCACCTGCCGTGGTCACAGGCTGACTGTGTGAGTGAGTTTTACATGGGAGAGCCATGCTTCGGCACGTATGGGCCGGCTCGACCGGAGTGATACCACAGCCTCACAGAAAACCGGTAGTGAAGCAATAATTGCATTGCTTTTCGCCGAGTGAGTGAGGTTTACCGGAAGCCCTAACCCTTCCTTCCCCCCTCTTCCCCTCTCTCCTCCTCTTCCCCTCTCTCCTCCTCTTCCCCCCCTTTCCCTACTCCTACCTTAAAGGCCGGCAACGCACTTGTGACTCTTGAGTTGCAGGTGCCCATGAGCGGCGGTATGTCGCTTGCCATCAGGTGACCCATCTGCTCGTTTGCCCCCTATACTATAAAAAAATAAATAATAATTGTATGTTCCATTGTCATATTCAGCCAGTATAGGTATTTGAAAAAAATCACACTCCAAGGATTGAAAAATAAATTATGAATGCTTATATTATCTATAGTAAGGCACGATTTAGATATTCTTTTAAAAAGACCGTTATTAGACTTATTACTGTTACCGTCATTGTTCGTATTCAAAATAAACATAAACTATTAGACAATGTACATATTCAGTATGACTGCTATTAATAAATCAATGTATCATATTCGTAATTAATGGCTGGGTTTCCATTTATTTATAGAAAGTAATTGATGAACATAAGATGCAAAGTACTATTTATAAAGGTCATGTGTGATATCTCGGTATACCAATCAGATTAGATTAATCAAGGGTTTTAGACTAAATCCGGGTAATGAGTAAGCGAAAAATAGTTTCATTTGATTTGCATAATATTAAATAATTTTTCTTGTACTTTTCGCCATTAGTCCTGTATATAATGTGTGCACACTGTGGGCTGTGGACACACACAAGTCCCCGCTGCTATAACAGGTTGAGTTATGTGACTCAACCTGTTAGGGGTTGTCCATTAATCACGTGATGTTTTTTTCAGCAACTTTTTAACTTCCCCTTCCCCCTGGTGATGCGTGGTGAGGTTTTAGACTAAACCCTCCCCCCCTAGCCAAAATCACGTGTATTTCTTTAGTCCAAAATATAATCAAAATTTTCAAAACATTAACTTTAAATACGGGTATAATCGCGAGTTCTGCGAAAAAATAAATATACGTGATATCTCACTACACCCCCCCCCCCCCCCTTATGATATATCGTAATTTTTTTTGAACCCCCTCCTCCCCTTTTGAGCCTCACGTAATTAATGGACAATCTCTTATAGCAGAGGGGATTTATAAAATCTGAATAGTAGTCATAGAGAACCAACGCGCATAGTTTCATAAAGAGAATCTGAGGAATTTAATACAACACATGTCATAAGGTAAGGTAAAGTAACAGAGTTAACAGACACTATGTACTTGTTCCTTAGAAGGCATCGTGATATTGCTTATTAAAGTTACTGCATTCTCGTAGTGAAGCAAATGCCAGGCTACGTAATTATTAAGTCGACAATGGAACACTAACTAGGCTGCTCCTTGTGCAATTTGGTTTCAGGGCTGAAATGGATTATTACAAAATGGGAACGATGTTATAGAAACATAAATCTTAACAAAAAACAATAAAATGTCATTTGTGGTCATTACTCACGATGGCTACTATATTAAACGGTTACTGTTCAATGTCAGACATAGGTATATTATGTACATAATAATATATTGTTTCGTCTTGAAATGTTGGCAATGTATTGATTTTGGAAATCATAAAAGCGTATGTCATTTGAAGGACGCGGTAAAATTATGTGTTTTAGTTTCAAAACGCTTTTATTAGTTTTCCTTGTAACTGAACTAACGAATTAGCTCACTAAGTACCTATATAAACAAATCTTGGAAGTGAATTTTACCTACTTCTAATTGTCGTATCGAAATGAAATTTTGTATGTATATGTAGTGACGTTTCGACCAGGTTGCACTGGTCGTGGTCACAGGCTGGCTGACTGTGCAACCTGGTTGAAACAGGGGCTGACAATTCAGAGGTATGTAATACCTTTTCGTGATCGCGTTAATTCCCGTGTAAATATACCTTAGTATTAACAAGCATATCCGTAGCGGGTAGCGCTGTTTTTCTGCTGAAGGGCACGGTGGGTCCACCGAGGAGATTAGGATTGGCAATGTATAAATTACACCACTGGTGTTCTATGTATTTATAGGAATTAGTAACGAACGCAAATATCATGTTGGTCGTGTACTCGTAACTTGTATATGCTTAATGCATTCGAGTATCACTACATATTATAAAACAAAGTCCCCCGTTGCGTCTGTCTGTCTGTTTTCATGCGGTTTTCACGAATAGACAAAGTGATTCATGAGGAAGGTTTAGGTGTATAATTTGTTAAGATTTTGTGTAAATTGATTGAAATATGTTGATGATTGTTGAAGATGTCTCTGCTACCCGTGCGAAGCCGGGGCGGGTGGCTAGTAATTTACTATGTCACACTGTTTTTATGTTAGTCACTACATCGATAGCATAAATTATTTATATCCTGTAAATACCGTTTAGTTTCAGTCCAGTAAATCCAAGCCTGTGTGCTAGTCTCAGACGAATATCGATGAAGATATGGTTTGTGTATGGTACGAAATTCGCTAGTCTTGCCAAAAGCGGCGGTTCAAGCCGAAATTGGGCATCCAAATCTAGGGATCCGACTAGGCTACCAAGAACACTTTGAATTGTGCATACTTTCGAAGCTGGAATTATGGAACTGCAATTGTCACAAAACCACTCAATATTAAGGTTTAAAGGTGATGTCGGCAGAAGAATACCCACGCAACCTTTGTTAAAGCATTTCAGTGCTGATAGATTCGTCCCCATCTCGGTGCGATCTTCACATCGTGCACATTTGCACCAAAAATCTTTTGTTTTATAAAGTTGACACCTCCTCGCTGGAGTACACCACAGCAGTCCCGTATAGCATGTCAGAATTTCTTCACCAATTTGAATGTCTTTCGTAGCATAAACAGCCATAGTATAATCTTCCCTAAAAACATTTCTGGTATTCGGTATGCAACTGTGGTTTAAGAATGGCGATAATGGGTACAGTCCTCGTAATGATATCTTCTTACTTTGAGGATTGTTAGCGATCCTAAATGAGTTTAATTTCATTATGGAGTGAACAAATGCCATAAATCGAATCTGGTATTCGGGTATCACATATGCTGAACATAAGTATTCAATTTCTTCAATGTTGGATTTGATGGTACAAGTTTGTAATATTGATAATAATGATTTGTGTTGTTTCACTAAAAGTAGAAAGCGTAGATACATTTGTGCGGATTTCAGTACATCTGTATATTCACCGCAATCGGGCTTGGCCTTCCAGTTATTTGTGATAAAGTTACATTCTAAATTATGTTGCTTAGATGTTTTACAATCCTCACTGCAAGTAATCGAAGAACATTTTTCACAAGCGGAGCACGAATCACTTACTTTGTAACATATTGAACAAAATTTTTTTCGGACATTGTCAGCTCGTGGGGCTATGACCAAAGGTTTGTTGGTAAAAATAAGGCTTCCTTTCTTGATTGGCTGCGTGGCGAACAATCCTCTTCCTCCAAGATTCGATTGCTTAATTATCCATAGGGGTTGTGATGAGTCCTCAAGGTATTTCATTAATAAGATTGTCTCTTGATTGGGCGTACAAGCCATGTTGTCCGTATTCCTGTCGGACCGTTAGTGCGATCGAAGGCATGGTGGATCCTGTAGCGCGCTAGTCTGACTGACGGCGTAAATCTAATACCGATGTACATGACCCGAAATGAAAATAGCCACTGGAAATAATAAATCAGCTCACGTGTCGATTCTGACGTAATACACGAAACATGTTTGCACGTTGTGTTAAAAGAAGATTGTTTGACAAGCCATCACCAAGAATAGTATTGATTTTTACCGACTGCAAAAGAGGTGTTTTTTTTCAAGATGGACTAATAGACGTCCATTTTTTTACAATTATAAAACACTTGACATTGGCGGAATTCCTGCACTGATTCTTCGCGCGGGATAGAGTCCATAATTAAATAACATTATATAAAGAGGAGGAGGTACTATGCTTTGATTATATGTATGTCTATAATCAAAGGTACCGTGTTTATTTCCATATATTATTTAAACTGTATTCAATTAAGATAATGAAAATAAAACGTTCTGTCTGTTATATGACACTGCAGAGTAATAGTAGTAATTTACACTTTACTGATTTAGAATTTACTTTCAATGAGTCTCATGAATGAATATTTGGCATTAGATCAGTAGAAGTTATTTAAAAGCCGTATCAATTGTGGTCGCTATTTATACAAATATACTTACTCCATTGGTGGACTTGATTGAACCGCCCCCGGGGTATAACAACTACATATTGCTTGTTTAAATGACATCTTATTTAGCGATAGTAGCTACAAATCTTTATTAGGATTATTATTAGCATTTTTTTATTTGTAAGGATCATATTAAAAACAAAAACAAAAGAGACAAGAACATTGTGTCCATTAAAACTATGTTAACTAGTGAACTTATTTAATACCTAAAATTGTTGCTTCCGATCGTTGTTTTCATCATTAGCGACGTAGTTACTACGGTTTTGCCTTTGAATTGTCTCAAGAATACATTATGTACCTAATTTAATTTGAAGTTTTAAATGCTGCCAACTGCCAATATTTAACGGGAATTTATACTGGGAAGGTATTTTTGAAGTTGTACTTCTTTTGGCGCGTTATGGAAAAATTATGAGAGTAAATTTTTATGATGCGCGCGCACACCGTCACGGAAAACCGACACCCTGAAGTTAGCTAGTCAACATTTTAGTTTTTCAAAAAAGTTACCAACTTCACGATAGTGATAAAAATGGTTTTTAGAGATTACTTTGAGTACGTTTGTAGAATTTGAGGTTAGTTGACGGTATGTATTATTTATGATAATTTACTGTGATTATAAGTGATAAAAATGGTTTTTAAACATTCTTTAAAATATATATATATACATATATATATATTTTTTAAATATAGGTATAAAAAAACGGAATTCTTCTGCACCACGGTAAACGTATGGTGAAGTTCTCGGAAGACTTTATATTCTGTGAAGAGAATATTAGGTCTCCGGTTACGGGAAAAACTCTAAAAAGAGATTATGTGTTTATGGATTTCATGAGTCCTGCGTCTCTTGTTAAGATAGTTGCGCCGTTTTCATGCTAATGGCGCCTAAGGGGAAGAGCAGTTAGCCGTGCCAAGAAAATGCACGAGGATGTCGACGCCTTTTGAACGCACACCAAAGTCTTACCCATCTTCCAAAGTATTAAATACGTATAGTTCGGTCTTGTCCCTTTGTCACGTGCCAAGCCATTTGTTTTAGTACACATACCATTATCTTTAAAATATTACAGGAATACTCGTTCGGGCAAAGTACGTCGTCGTAAACATCAAAAACCATTTTCAGCAAGCATACTCAAAAAAAGAATAAAAAGAAAATTTAACAATGGGTTGCTGTATTCGAGTTTTTGCTAATACTGTACCGAAAATTGGTATAAGCACGTATCTAAAACAGAAATAGTTAATATCTGTAGCTCAGAAGAAAATCTCATTTTAAATTAATTACAAGCGTTTAATTTACTTAGCTTGTAATTACGTGGTCACTTTTGTAATTGTCCTCTACCAAAAATAAATCTAGCATTAACGCTTTTTTCGGATTAATGTAAAATTAGAGCAATAATTGTCATAATGTTTTCATCGCAAGAACACACTATACCTCACTATACACAAATTATAGAAGCGTTATATGTAGTCGAAATATAGTTGATTTAGTTGATATTGTCGAAAGTTTACGCGAATGTTACACATTGAAATAAAACTATTTTTAACGGATTCTATCGCGATTTATTTTGTGTTATTTTACTATTTACACTGATCCCGACGTTTCAGTTGCTTTTCAGCAGCCATGGTCACGGGTAGACAGTGTAAATAGTAAAATAACACCAAATAAATCGCGATAGAATCCGTTTAAAATAGTTTTATTTCAATAGTTGATTTAGCTTTTAAAATAAGATTTCCAATAAAAATATTTTCCTTTTTTTTTTCTAAATAGCATATTATTTCATATCCATTTCCACAATTTATTCTTTTATTTTTTTATGCGGACATTTTCAAAAAAATCCGGACTTTGCATTATCATCATCTTGGTATCAAATACCCATAGTTCATTCATGTCAAGCCTTTTCGAAATATGAGTATCAAACAGTTGACTCCAAACTATCGAAATCAATGGTCGGACGACCAATATGAAATACGAGTAAACTACAGACACAGTCCGTACACGTATGAATTTTTTTTTTACAAATAAGGTGGTAAACAGGCGCATGGTCTTTCCAACGACAACAAAGTTTTTAACCGACTTCAAAAAAAAGAAGGTAAGTACTCGAAGATGGCTGGACCGATTTGGAATCTTTTTAGTTTTTGTAAGTTTCAGGTCAGGATCTGATGATGGGATCCTGCACAAATCGAGAGATCTCTTCAAATTTTGTACGTACACCTATAGCGATTTAGGTATTTTTAATAGTAATTCGTGCATTTGATGAAGACCGCAGATGGCAACTGGAACTACTCAATAAACAAAATAAAAAAAAACGAAGAGGTTCTTATTACGGCATTTTTTTTGCTACATGCAATGTGTATAATATGTACAATGCTATATTTGTCCCCATTTGTGAACCGATTTCAATCTTTCTTTTTTTAATTGAGTTGATTATACTCAAGGTTGGTTCCATTAAAAAGAAATGAAGAAAAAATTCCAGCTTTAAGGTTGGAAAATTGAGAGATGAAGAATACTACTTAAAATTTATAATGGTTTAGGCGCATTCAAGTAGGTGACACTTTTTAAAAATAACAAAATATAAAAAAATATTATTAATGAGCTGTTGTTTCCCTCCTCACTAAATTACATAGTTACGAACACACCTTTTTTATTTAATGTTTTTTTGATACCTCAACCATATAATGAAACACAACAATGAAAAAAGTTTGCAGCACTCGCGCTAGCAACGTGCCGCCAAAGTGTTGTGCATCATTGAGTGGGTGAATTAACGAGTTGGCTCACGAACTACCTATGTGTCTAGAATCTGTAGTTTACACACTGCTCACATCAACGCTAAGATATCCAAGATCCGGATGTTTACACAAGGTCGTGCTACGCTTCATGCCATCATATTATTAATGTTTTCTTTCGCGTTAACAATGCAGAACTTTGGCAAACTTTGGCTCTTTCTTGATTTCAAATGATTTACATTTTTTTTAGAGGTACCTGTCACACGTCTTATGAAGAGCAGGCACAGGCTGTTCATAAGACGTGTGACAGGTCCCTCTACATACTCTAGGCTCTAGGACAGTGGTTCTTAACCTGTGGTCCGCGGACTATTGGTGGTCCCTGGAAGCATCCAAAGTGGTCCGCGGAACCATCATAAACCCGGCCGCGTATATATTGCCTCCAAACCAATAAACCAACTGGGAAGTCCATGGCAACACAGAAATTTTGTCAAATGGTCCCTCATGACTAAAAGGTTAAGAACCACTGCTCTAGGGCATCCGTCTAAATTGGCTGCATTTGGTTAAAAGGTGATTAGTAAGCTATTGTAACTTAAGTAGATAAATTAGAAACCGACCCACTCAAAAGCGGGATATAAAATTAACTTAATTTGAATTAAAAATTAAATAAAATTTTCCATACTTAAAATCGCCTTCAAAAAACGAAGAGGTCCTCATTACTGCATTCTTTTTGCTACTGTTGGGTTGGTAAGGTGTAACTATACTTTTCTTACCCCCGCAATAACTTTTATTGTGCGATGCAGGATTAGTAGTTACTATAGGTACAATTCGGCTTGTCTTCGCTAGATGACATTTAAGTATGTCTTTTTGCTGTATGTGGAAGTCGCCACACATTCATTATTGTGTCATTCTGTCATATCCTACTAATATTATAAACGTGAAAGTTTGTGAGGATGTTTGGATATTTATTACTCTTTCACGCCAAAACTACTGAACCGATTGCGATGAAACTTGGTATGTAGATAGCTGGAGACCTGTATTAACATATAGGCTACTTTGTATCCCGATATTCCCACAGGATCGGGGCTTACGCGGGTGAAACCATGGGGCGCTGCTAGTCTTTGAATATATATTGAATAAATTTTAGACCATACAGAGTAAAGCCTTTGTATACCCTTAATTTTAATGTATATATTTGCTATTTCATTTTTACTACAATAAATTTCTAATATTATCTATGTGCAATATTAATCGATTACGTTTATTGTATAAAAACAAACATAAATATACTCGACAGTAGTAGAACTGAGGAGAGCGCAGCGCCTGCGGAAATTATCTCACTATTTCGCTACACTCGGTTACATTGCAAAACTTATCTCGGGCAATATATTTACACTATCTGATTGATTTACGTCCCAAATAAGGATATTAAACAAATTACAGGGTACGTGAAGTTCGTGAGTGACACAAAAAAGAATTTGATACAGGATTTGCTAACAATTTAGAAAAGAAAAACGTAATTTTTAGAAATTATTTTATAGAAATTTTAAATATACCGTATGTATTTTGTTCAACTATTCTCCGCGGTATAGTATAAAAGCGGTGAGATTTGAACCTACTAGTACTTGATCGTAAGTTTTATGTCTTAGGCTTGACGCATCCACCCCTTAAGCTTCTTAATTTATAATTTACCGTCAAAACTTTCTACCAAAAGTAGATTTCGTTTACCTAAAGTAATCTCACTAATATTATAAATGTGAAAGTTTGGATGGATGGATGGATGGATGGATATATGGATGGATGGTTGGTGTTTGTTACTCTTTTATGCAAAAACCACTGAACCGATTGCGATGAAACTTGGTATCTAAGCTGGAGACCTGGATTAACGTATAAGCTACTTTTATTCCGATATTCCCACGGGATCGGGACTTACTCGGGTGAAATCGCTAGGCGCTGCTAGTCTAAACTATATTACGTCCGTGATTAGGTAATTTAAATTAAGGTAATTCATTTTGTTGTCGTCAAAACAGGCCGTGGCAGATGGACACATAAACAGACAGATAAAAGTTTAAACAGCTAAGCAAACTATTGAAGATCAAGCACATAGGCCGTCTGATGCTACATTGCTATCGCGTGTAAACAAATCCTCATTACATTTGATCACCGATGTGGCGCCGCGGTAGTGCCTTCGACAATAGCGTCAGGGATCGCGGGTTCGATTTCCACTCAGTTCAAATATCTACGAATAAGAAAAAAATATGCACGAATACGACGATTTATATGGGTCTGGTTGTTTCGTACGTATTTACAAAAAAATATATCCAAGTATGTTTATCCGCGGTCTGGAATCCATAGAACAAGCTCTGCTTAGGTTGGGTCTAGATCAGGGATTCCCAAAGTGGTCAATATCAACCCCTTGGGGTCAAATTCAGGGTGGGTGCGAGAAAAGTGCGGTAAAATTTTAGGACTGCTATGTGTAGCTGATAAATAGTTGATTTAGGCTGAAACAATTTTGTATAAAAAAATATAAAAAACTAGCTGTCCCGCGCAACTTCGTTTGCGTTTCTAAATTTTCCCATCTATCCCTATCGCAGCGCCATCTACCGAATCCAATTGTAAATCTAAACCATTCTCGAATTCACCTGAAGACACACAAAAAATTTCATTAAAATCGGTCCAGCCGTTTAGGAGGAGTACAGCGACATACACACGTACAGAAGAAATTTATATATATATGGAGACCAAGTTACCGGTGATTAGGGTTCCAGAAACAGAAACGTACTCACTGTGTGCATACTGCACATTATATTTATAATTTTTATTACACCAGTGGTGTCAGTGGTGCGCGGTCACCCTAAACCTATCCCTACCATGAAGCTCTGCCGATCCTATTCACCAGCAGAAATTAGTAGTACAGTAGAACCTCTGTAAGTCGAACTTCACAGGACAAGCCAAAAAATGCGAGTTATAGAGATTTCGACTAATAAAGTGGTAAAAGGTAAGGTGATTTTCTAAGGAAACATTCGACTTGTAGAGGTTGGATTCATTCTAACTTTGAGTTAAAGAGGTAAAATAATAAACAGTTCTAGTTATAGAGGTAATAAACATATTAATTTTCAAGTTAAAAGTTACTTAACATATATACTAAAAATCAACGTAATCAATTAATTTCAAAATTTGTAGTAATAAAAACACAGTCATTTTTTTGCTTTAGATAATTCGAATCTTCTCTTTCTATTATGGTGGTATAGTTATGAAAGGAAAATATGTACTATGTATGTATATGTACTGAAATAGATTGTAGAGAGTCACTGATTATTTCGACTTATAGAGGGCTTAGATTTCGACCAATGAACGTTTTAGGGCTTGAAGACGAGGGAACAAAATATTTTGTCGAGTTGTGGAGGTTTTCGACTTATCGGGGTTCGACTTACGAGGTTCTACTTTAGTAGTGTTTCGTTACCGTGGTCTTTTGTAGAGTGAGGGTCTGGCAGTAATTTATATTGCCTTTACTATTATTTTCTGATGATTTCGTACATATACAAACTGAATTTACATAGCCAAATGTTTTATTATAGTTTGTCTGTTCAGTTTCCTTATTCTGTACCTACGCATGTAGATAGTTATCTTAAATCTCTGATTTTGGTCTTATATAACAAGATATGTAGATAAACAATCAGTTTGTACATCAGCAGCTGTTAAACTTGGCAGTCGTAGATAATACATAATGTATATATCTTTTGAGTGAAACGATGCTGTAAATAATAAAAGTTGGATTTGGTAGTGCTTGGAAAAGTATTTATAATTCTCTCATTTGTAGTGACCTAGTAGAGGCCAGGTCAGAATATCACACATGTTTTTAAATAAAGGTTACTCTTAGTTGCCATACTCCTCCGAAACGGCTTGATCGATTTTTATGAAATTTTATATGTATAATTACGACCGATTCTCAGACCTACCGAATATACATATAAAATTTCATAAAAAATCGATCGAGCCGTTTCGGAGGAGTATGGCAACTAACATTGTGATACGAGAAATTTTTACAAGTTACATTTTAGGTTTTACAGGTTACAAGTTATGCAACATCACGCTACCACCTTTAGGGGCAGAGCAGTGACCATAAATCGTAAATAATTAACCATTTAAAACAAAACAACTATTATACATATCACCAGAGTACTCGTTAATCTCTCAGAGTAAGGGGAATGTTGGTGTTGGGATTGGGTTGTCGACAGTGTGCCTACTATGGAGGGTCCGAACATGCAATCACTCGGTTGTCAATCTTCGCATTTGCGCTTTTTCGTAGAAAAGGTTAAAGTTTTCTAGCTATGAAAGTGTTCTACGATGTTGAAGTTCGAAATCTAATCCCTTCCCAAAAAGGCATCAAATGTTAATTTGATGTTATCCTGCTTAGAGTACATTTTTTTATTTTAGTTAAACTGGTATTTAGATTTTGTGAAAGGTAACGTATGGGTAGCAGTTAGACTTTCAGCCAACAGAAGGCCATGGTTAATTCGCACTACTAGTGCCG
This sequence comes from Euplagia quadripunctaria, assembly GCA_963859945.1. Classification (NCBI taxonomy): domain Eukaryota; kingdom Metazoa; phylum Arthropoda; class Insecta; order Lepidoptera; family Erebidae; genus Euplagia; species Euplagia quadripunctaria. The sequence continues at coordinate 7,707,243 of OY982563.1, read as the reverse complement.
TCGTGTGTCTTTTTACCCGACTGCGGCGATGCCGACAGGAGGATTGTGTGTGTGATCTGTATGTATGTGGGTATATCCGTTTGTGCTATTAAATAGGGTGCTAGAGCTCCTTAGGGGTTATAAGGTTGGTATCGCAGAAGTGACTACATCGCTGTTACAAGTGTTCGTTTCTCTTACTCAATTCTTTTCTAATTCGAGACTTGACCTTAAAAGTGTCTGTTTCATAACTCTCCTACATAAATATACACAATATATACGCGGGAGCTATGCTGCCGTTTATAGCTCATTCAATGTCTGAGCTGACTAGAGGAAGTGACGCATTTATAGAGGCAGCGGCAAAGTTGTGGTTTCACGTGCGCCCATATTGTATGGAATTATCAACAACGTGATTGTATGGTTGAGGAAAACTATATATACATATAATCTGTATTTGGATGTATATGTTAGGTACTGTTTTCAGAACTAGTAACCATTGCAATTATATAATATAATGTTAGTATACGTAATTCAATTAAAATATTTATCGAGTCACGTTTGCGTTCATGTTAAACAAGAATGCTTACACTTAAAGTACAACGGTAGCAATGCCTAAAAGATGCTTTGTAAAGTAAAATATTGTAACCAAGTAAAACAAATAATAGCTATAGTTTCGGTTAGTACCTTTTTTTTAATACGCTTTTATTGGCTCCACTTGTAATTAAATAACAAGATATCTAACTAAGGGTCGGTTTTTAACCGAAGAAAAAAGGAGGAGGTTCTCAATTCGATCGTAAATATATATTTTATGTTTGTTCAGCCCTGACTCCGTTATTTATCAACCAATTTTGATGTATCTTTTTTTGTTAGATAGGGTATACCTCAAGGGTGGCCCCATGTCAAGGAAGTCAGGATCTGATGGTGGGATCCTGACAAAATTCAGAGAAACCCTCGAAAATTATGGGCACGAATTGTGTTTCTGTTTACTTTTCATAACTTAATGAGGTATTTGCGTTTACAAATCATTACATCATGAAGCTGAGCTGATGCAGCATAATGATGGAAACCATACCTTTCCTACACAATTAGTAGTTAGATATAAAAACTGTTGGCTTAGTGACATAACCCCTTATTATGCGTTGGAGAAAATACATTTGATAGTAAAGCAAGGAATAAATCTTTTAAGTCTTGAGTATTGTGCTTATTTACATAAATTATAAAATTTTATAAAAACTGATTTTGAGTCGGCGCCAAATAACAAAATGATTAATTACCTACGTAGAGCCTTCTCCATTTCTACGTACATATAAAATTTAGATAATATAATTAATCATTTTGTGGTTTGGTGCCGATAATAAGTTTTTATAAAATTTGATAGCTTACAGATATTGATAGTTTATGTATATGTGTTTATAACAACTACCTTGTCAAACTAGAAAACGGGCAACCGGTTACTGATGCCTTCTAACAGTCACTTGTCCTTTGTCGACCCTATCTCCCTTCCCAGGGAGCACTGCCGGTCCTACTCAACATTTTTAAAATATTTTTGTGTGTCTCTTTACCATGAGAACTCTAAATCAAATAATTAATTTCTGGTACGCCCATAATCTTAAAAAAATTAATGATGAGTGACCGGGGATCAAACTCAAATCTTTGGTGTACAAAGCCAGTGATTAAATCACTCAGCCATCACCGCTATTAAGTACGTTTGACGTTTAAGAATATATACATAGACATGAAATAATATGAAATAATTCATTTATACTTATTTTTTAACTATAGAAGGCAAACGTCTGTGGACAGGGCGGTAGGAGTCAACCGCACAGAGGCAGTAGAGGAAGCTTGTGAGGTCTGTTAGGAGCGAAAGTAGCATGTGGGCTGGACACCGAACTTGCTACTTTAGTAGCTAGTACTTTAGTAGGTAGAGACCTACCCCGATGGCAGGAAGGCGCTGGTTTATGTATGTATGTATAACATACATAAATATGGAAAATGTTTAGAGGTAATTCAATTGTGGTGACTAAAAACGAACGGTAATACGTTTCTAAAAGAGGCAGTGGGGCACAGCAGATATGAGCCGTCTCTCTGAGGAAGCACCTTCATTGTACAAAAGACCGCGGATAGCAAACAGTACTATTATTACAGTACAGGCGAAACAGTGGGAAGCGAGCAGGAGGGATAGGATTGGCAACGACTTTAGGCCACTTTATAATATATACAATAGTGTCTTATTAGCATCAGGCAACAGAGCGCAGCAGAGAACACAATATCGCCCTAATTTAGATCACGAAGTGCCTTTACACAATATAAAATAACTACATCAAGTAGCACTAAATCACTTAATGTAAAACGGACTTTGTTACTACAAAAAATAATGCGGTTATCTATTATTTAATGTACTTCATAACGTTTCACATTTATTAAATAATTATATTATACTAAATCCAGAATGTTCCTAACTCATTTATTTTAGGTAAGCCCAGCTTTTATCGATACCGTTGAGAGAACAATTGAGAGGTGCTGACGTCAACCCTTGATAATTCAATCACTAATTAGTTATACTATGAAGAGAGGAAATATTCTGCAATATAAAGTTAACATATATATGTTTATATATTTAAATTTATTAACCTTGCCAAAACGAAAAATGTATTTTGCGATAACGGTTATTGTGCTCATTTTTTCATTTCTAAATCTGATATTATAAACAGATCTTTCTAAAAAAAAACAGTGCTACTCTTCTGTATTACCTATATCTCTATCATGAGATGTTTCACTCACAGTTAAAATTAGCACAACTTGTACTCACCGTGCCAGCGGTATCCTTCGACCTCTCCAAATGCCCAAATCAGTCGACACTGCAGATCAACCACAATTTGGTTTGTCTTCGGAATGAATTTTATTATTCGTTGAGTTAAAAAATATTGTAGTTGCTGTACGTTTTCAAAATCTAATGTTCCCATCAGACTTCCTAGAGCACCTTGTACAGCACAAATGTTTTTGATAGGAACTCGCATATCGCACTCCAAACATCGCCAGGCAGTCGATGAATTTAATGGTTCGATAGGTAGTAAATAGCCTGGGCACTCTGCCGAGAAACACTTAAGAGCACCAAGTAAAGTGCCACGTTCAGTGGGATCAGCACAACGGTCACATGTACAAAGAAAATGCTTTGTTTTATAAAGATATGTACGACGAGCTGGAGTACCCCATAAAAGTCCTGTATAACATGACACTATTTCAGTCCCTGCTCTGATAGGTTTAACAGCCGTTACTGTCATTTGAAGGTCAGCATTGAAGTTGTGTCTCGTATTTGATACACAACAATGATTCATCAATCCTGAGACAGGGTACAGACCGCGCCAACTCGTTTGCTTGCTACCGTACGCAGTGGCAATTTGAAATGCATTAGTATCGAGCGCACAGCAGGCCATCACCATAAGCTGCTCGTCATCCTCTGGTATATCGAAGAATCGCTTTAAATGGTTAATTTCGACGCTATGTTGAGGAAGCATGTGAGCTTGAAGTGAAGCCATTAATATCCGATCATCTTCATTTAATAAAAGCGCTCTTATTGGTGTCAGTGCCCGCGAAACAATCGAGTCGTCAGTATCCTCAATGGATGTTTTGTTATGCCAGCGAGAAATGATACCACAATCTTTATAATGCATGTCAGTATACTGACACTTTTCTGAACACAATGGTAAGGCACATTTTAAACATTTGAAAAAAATATCACAATTTAATTTGCCACAAACGGAACATCCTCGTTCTATAGAGAAACCGGCACGCGGGCCATAAATCAGAGGATGATCAACGAATATCACTTCTCCAGCACTAATATCTTCAGAAGCGATAAGGCCACGACCACCTAAGGGCGATTCCATAACAGTCCATTTACACGAATATTGTATATCGTCGTTATAGTTGCACAGGCCGAGGTGTTCCTTCACCATTTGCGACAATTGCTTCAACGACAACATCCTGCCGCGACTCGGCCAATGACGGCACTGCACTGCGCGCTCAATGTGAATATACAAATCAGCGAGTTTGATAACAGCCAGGCGATGATCGGTTATGTATTACATCGCCAAAACGTAAGCGATCTTCTCCGCAATTAACCGAGTCCGATCGAGGTACGCCATCGGTGTGGAGACTAGCACACGTTTTTGACGTATTATTCAAAGGCGTTGCCAACTCAGCAACGTACCTACCTATATATTATCAGGTAATTTACGAATAAATTGCACAGGTACCTATTCAACGTTTTCAACGTACATTAAGCGGATTTAGCAGTTACTTGAGCTTACGGATCGCGTGAAAAACGAAACTGTGACATCTGGGAATTCAAATATAGTTTGAGTCGATTACTATTTTTAAATCAGCATGAAGTAAATATATTAGCAGCTACGGTGTACAGGTTAAATATACAAGAATATCTGCGATGCCGAAATTTTCTATTTTAAAGAACATAAATACTGTTTATTATTTGTTTAATTTTTATTATAGAGACAGATTTCGGTTTAAATGTTACCTTGGCTTAAAATGCTAGTTCAGTATTATATCAACTTGACATTAAACATTCAAACATCTGTTTCTAAAATAATCGTAAAATCTAGGATTTCTTAAATGTATGTATATTTAATTGAAATGAATATGTAAATTAATAATTTAACTTTAACTCTGACTGGCCTGTTGGTCTATTGGTTAGTGGCCCTGACTGCTAAGCCAGAGGTCGTGGGTTCGATTCCCACCCAGGACAAATAATTGTGCTATGAACACGACAATTTGTTATGTGTAATTTATCTATAAATATGAAATAACTACATGCATACAGTATGTATATAAATATGTTTATCAGCAGTCTGGTTACCAGGCTCTGCCTAGTTTGGGATCACGCGGCTGTGTGTGGGATGTGTGGAGTTATTATTAATTTTAATATCTATGCATTTGAGTTAACTTGAGTCGTAGAGTTGAAAAAACAAATTTGAGTAAACATACGTATAGACAATAATAATAGGCATTACATACCGCAGGATATTTTTATATCTGTTAGGGTTGTGGCTGAGTATTTCTATATGTAAACAGGTTTTTCCACGTAAACCATAATTGTCCACTGTGTATAACAGCAGTACCACGAGAATCATACAATATATACCAATATTGGTTCTGTTTATACTGCTTGTTAACTGAAAGAATAAACTATCATTTATTTACATAGATCAGTCCGATCTACATTTTGGAACTCGATAATAATGAACGTCAAAAGATTTGAAGAAAATCATCGGTGTAAAGGCAAATATCCATCATCTCTTTGCCGTGTCCGGGCGTGTAACTGTGAGGTTGTATATCGGAATCGAAACTATACACCGTGTATCGCCATAGATAGGTCTGTTGCCGAAGCAACAAGCAAGCAAGCATATCACCTTTTACATCTGTTAGGGTGAACGTCCCTCCAGACATCATCTTCAAGCCAGCTCCTACTCTATGAATGCTTCGTTTCGAGGTGATCTCTTTCAAGCCCGTGGTAAAAGAGGATCTCGGATGAATGGTCTACATTCACCGAATCCTTGTAATTTCTTTTCTTTTTAAAAAGTTTTCCTGGTGTAGGTGCACATTTTTAAATAGCATGTTAACTATATGAATTTTCATCTTTTTAAATAATATGAATTTTCGTTTGTTTTAAACAATACGAATGTTCATGTTTTTAAACAGATTTTGTCATTATTTTTATTGTTTGATGCAGATATTTCAGGAAAAGGCTAGACCTTCTTCTTTAATTTTTGTTGAATTCACTCCGAAAAGTCTTAAGAAATGATAATTTCACAATGCTTTCGCTTAAAACCATGGGTAATTTTTTTTTTTTAAACAAAATGTAAAAATAAAAAAAAATCAACAAAGAAAAGAAAGCGATATTTAGCAAATCCGGCCGGCCCGCTCGCCGTTGTTTACGGGATCTACTATACGACCCTAAAATCTCCTCCTCTGCTCTCAACCTCTTGATCCTAACATTGCTCCAAGTATCAATTTATGTTCGAGTATAAGCTTCCTTATCATAGTATGTATGACTGAAATAATAAGCAGTATGATAAAACTAAATTATTCCAGTTTTCTACATTTTTGAGTTCGGCTCGGTTAGTGTTGGACCGCATGTTCACGCCCTCGATGTTACGCACAAAGTGGCCACAGGGATTGTAACAAGATCCAGTCCTTTTGTAAAAGCAAGTCCCTTCGCGCCAGTTCGACAACCTGACCAGTCTCTGTAACCACTTGTACTACGTGGACGCTTGTCTGTTTATGAAAAAATACCTAAATGCGCAGTATACATAACTATCTTCTTGTGAACTTTCCTTCCGGTGCACAACATCAAGTAATTTGTTGGACTTAGTCGTTCGATATGCAAAATTTCTTTGACGATCTTCAAGATGAGTGTCCTTGGTATTATTTTGACGGTTCTTATAAAGTGCTTCTGGGATCATGTCTTTTTGTATTCGGTTAGTGTTTCTTTTGTTCAATATTTACACAGAGTCAGATTATGTGAGATTGATACAGTGTGTGTAAATACATAAATTTTATTTTACGACTTCTAATGTTGATATACATGTTAATTATGTTAATGTGGTGAAATAATTCAATAGGTGTGTTCGGGGTGCTGCTCAACGGTTGGCTTTTTGCCACATTCATTCACAGTCACCTACTCATATTCAGGAGCCACATATTGGTACTTAATTTATGCACTGCGTCGCTTGGTCGAAATCTTGTCGGATTTCCATTTGCAGGATCTTCAGCTATAGCAAAAAGGTAAACTAATTTTATTAAATGTTCGTGAGACATTACTTTAATGTTATCTTAAGATGATCTTTTAAAAATATCAATGAAAAGAAATGGATGGCTGTAGAAATCTAACAAATTATGTACAATATACGTAATTCTTAACATACTGTGCAACATACCGTTAACCATTTTGATTGCGTTAGCATCTTGTTTCACGTACTTACCACAGTTTACCAGACCAGATAAACTTCTATGTCCTACTGTTCCACTGTTGTAAGATATTAAACCCTATATCCTTTCTCAATAAAAGTATCATTTAAGACAGTGAAACTTTTTTCAAACGCCCTGTGCGTTTTGATTGATTCAAATGCAGTGTATTGAAAGTAATGTCAATAAGATATCTGACGTTTCCTAGATATTCATTTATTTTTGAGGAAGAATGCAATGGTGTTTACCCGCCCCCCATCATAGGCAAGAAGTGGAACACTAATGCCATTTATTTCTATTATTTATCCTGGTCATCTGTAAATAATAGTAATTTTAATAATAGAGAGCGGTTAATTTTTTTATGTTTCAGATGGCTCTTTGGCCCATCGTGCTGCCAGCTTTTTGCATTTTTAAATCAATTCTTTGGTGTCTTTCAAATGACTGCTTTAGTTGTAGCTGTGTTGGAGCGTTATTTACTAGCAAGATTCTACAGACGTGGTTTGTACACATATTTGATGCAGTTTCTTTTTAACTTAGGCAAAGAAAACCCTCATATTATTTTTAGTATAGAGAGTGGTTTCCTTGACTGCGTGTTTTTTTTTATTCTATGGCAAACAAGCATACGGGCCGCCTGATGGTAAGCGGTTATTGTAGTCTATGACCGCTTGCAATTCCAGAGGGCTCATATACGCGTTGTTGTTGGCCTTGTCAAGTTTTCAGTCAAGCATAAATGGTCTATAATATATGAATAAAATTGATATATATGTAAATGTTTTAAATGAAATTGCCCTGCAGGCCACTGATTTCAGAAGTTACATTTTATATTTCAGAAAGATCGCTTTATGTGCGGTTTTACTGGACATTAATTGGCGTAACTTGGGTGAACTCGGTGATATTTGCAACTCCTCCGTTATTTGGATACGGAAAGTATTCTTGCGATGCGACTGGCACAACATGCACGTTTCTCTGGCCATCACAAGCTTCTGGAGCTAAACACATAGGATTCAGCATACCCTATTCTATTGTGTGTGGAGTGATACCTGTTATAGTTATGTAAGTTTTATAAAAAAATTATATTTTTTCTAATCATAAGAATATTGTACGACATGATTGGTTAAAAGCAGTTTTGAGTTGCTATAAACTTAAACGTCACGTCGATACTCATTTAATTTATCCAAAAAGATATCTATACATTTTTAGTAGATTGTTATTAATGTTGACAGATTCTATTACATGGGCAAAGCTGTTCGCTTGGAAAGAATATTTTACAAAGGCGAAATACAAAGGGAGCAGACCCGGTTAACTCAGGTAATAATATGAAAATCACGATAATGCGAGATTGTAATTACTATAAATAAGAAGGATGCCTGTAATAAGGTGTTGCCTGAAAAGAACTCATTGACTAACTATTTAATGAAATACCCAGCGCAATAAGAAATATTGCGCTGGGCATTTAGCTGGTTTGACTGCAAAAGTAGATAAGGTGTATTTTAATTGTCAGTCAAACTAGCTGAGCACCTACCGATGATGTGAATAAAAGGAGATTAATTTACTAATCGTTATTCTGTTATATTGAACATCATATATTATTAGTTCTATAAAAAGCTAGAGCATCTAAGAGTTATTACAGTTTAAGCTAAACATGGCAATGAAAGAATTTTAAACTCTATCTAACATGTGTGACCAAAAAAATCATAAAATATCAATCAATTTCAATTCAGATGATTTGAATAATATGACTGTTATAGATATAATTCGAAAAACTTGAAAACCAATTTGTTATACATCACCAACCAAAGTTTTTGACTTGGTTGGTGATGTAGACCGAATACTGTATCATAACGTATACGCGAATGGTATTATTTTATTGTAACTTCCCGTCTCATAGTGTCGAAGAGTTTTCGATCCTGTTGGTCGCCTGATTGCTCGTCGTCAGGCTGTGAAAGAGCGGGTTGAAGGAGCCCATTGTTTTTCGTTGAAATATTAGTTGGCGGCACTTTTAGGTTACACATTTTCCAAAAAGAGTAGAGCTAGAGTATAAAGTGTAGCACTACGTACGGGTTTTTCAAGCCCCGATATTAAACAAATTTAACTCGGCATAGTATAACAGACACTATGTTAATTGTAGAGCCTGCATACGCTGTGTGTCGCGACATTGGCCTTATGGATTCCTGCTGGTATCTTAGTGGGATATCAATGGTTACCGTTACTTGTGTATGGCTACAGAACTCATGTGCCACCTGCTTTGGCTTTGATAGCACCTATAGCATCAGAGGTAAGATAATTTGCCTTAATATAAACCTTTCATAAATAATTCTGTATGCTGCAAAATTTTTATCTCTGTCATGAATGCGAACATCGTACCTCAAATATACTGACAGTTGGTCTAACTATAGTATGCCAGCAGATGGCAATTTTCCCTTTGAATAACTAGTATCAACCTTAATCTGATTAGGATAGTATTCGACGCCAACTATCTTGGGGTTAATGAAAAAGATAGGAAGAACAACAACGATAAATGTTATGGATTGTTATGGATTGATTGGATGATAATAATACCTGCTTACCTATGAAGTTGCCGATTTATTAAACTTGCTCTGGTGAAGATCGACAACTTGCATTCTAATTAAAAATAAATCGATTCTAAATTTAAATTAACGATTCAATCGATTCCAAATTATAATTAGAAGGGATATTAAAGTAAAATGGAACAGCCGTCTTTTTCTTGGTATCACTGTTTCTATGACCATGGAAAAGTCGAAATTACGTTTTATATTCGCATACAAGTTCAGTCGTGACATCAACCCAACTCAATATATCCCTAAATGAATCACCACTCTGCGTTTTTGATAAAATCGCTCCTGTTCTGAAAATGTTAGTCTCAGTAATGGGGGTTGTGGCCAAACGGAGACAAAAATCGATAACGATGATTTGAAAGTAAAAGTGGAAGTAGGTTAGTAGTAGCAACAGTTGTCGTTCTTATCAAATAACCGGGACTTGTCTATTGTTTTAGTCCATAGCTGCTTCGCGACAATGTCCGTCCCCATAACGATTCGTCTTAAAAGTACAGGAGTTAGTACTGGAAACTTTTAATTACTATTTTTACCACACCTAGTACTAACTTTAACCTTTTTTTTTAAGTTTGGATATTTTTTACAGCGAAAATTTTTAAATTCGTTGATGCAGATGCAAAATGCCATGAAATAATTAGATTTTCGCCGCTAATGTTTCATTTGGTCAATACTTTTGATTTTCCCTACTAAAACGTCAATTTCACAAGTTAGAACCTAATATAAATTGTAATTTTACACATTAATTTTTGAGAATTATCTTGTAAAAATATGTTCATTTGAAACAAATGAATAATAAACGAAGTAAACGTTTGTACAAATGAATAATAAACGAAGTACTCGTTTCGTTGTTTAGGGCTGGTTGAATCAAAGCAATTATAACAAGCCTGAACTATTGCTTTGTATATATACATAAATGCAAAATGATATATTATTATTAATATTTTTTATTCATACTATTTTTTTTTATTATCAACATAAATTTCAGGCTGCAACGAGTCTTCCTGTGCTATGTTATATCGCTGGCGACGAAAGACTTCGAGCTGCACTACTTGGGCGCATGCGAAAACATTATGCCCTCCTCCAACCAGAACGTGCCAAGCGTTACAACAGAGCCTAGAAGTAGAAAGAGATAAGCTGAATTACTTTTATCGATGTTACCACCTTTTGGTTCTTGGGCAAAGGCTCTACTGCAGACTCACTTCGTATATGAGAAGCGTACAATATATAAGATACTTCTTTATAAAGTGATTTAACTTTGTACACAATTGAAATGTATCCTTACGCTTAAAATAAAAGATAATAATGTTCTCCTATACAAAAATTTAGTAACTTATTTCCACCTCGTTTTGTTATATATACAGTAGGTGTACGCGTACCCTACATATTTTTTTAAGCTAGTTCTATAGAGTTAAACAATAAGCGAAGCAGAGCATGACCGAGCTAGTATTGTTGAAGACCTAAGATGCAACCTGAGCTTCTTGTTTGTTTGTCACATCATGTTCTGGTGTGAGTTGTCATACATTTTCTAAGTAGTAAAACGTTCGCACGTTCCGATTAAATACGTTATTTATTTTTTTCTTGTTCTTTTTAAAAGTTTTCACAATATGGAATTAGAAAAATATAACGAAAACAATATAAGTGATGGTTGTGTTTGGAATGAGATATTTAATCATGAGGAAAGAACTGTCTTGCAAGACGGTTTCTTGTTAACAGGTATAATATGTAAAATTACTTATTATAAACTCAGGTGTAATAGGTTTTAAATAGAAAGAGTAGGTAAAGGTAGAAATTATAAAAGAATAATTAAAGAATTAATAAAACACGGTATATCCTCTTTGCCATTTTTTGTCATTGCGATTCCTGGCGGCTTATCTAATGCTCCAGCCATCTTTAGGATTAACAAACAAAATGGTAAGTTGTAATTACTATTTATATTTACGGAAATGGTGAGTTGTTATATTCGAAGAAATAGTAATATGCAACTTGGTTTAATATTTTCGTAGGTGAAACGTTAACGAGTTTCGCCATGACCCTAGATTTGTATTTATAAACTTTTTGTCTTTATTAACTTATCAGTTAATTGTTCGTATTAAATAGATATACCAAAATTTTAATGGAACATTTTTGTTTTGACAAGTCATTATGTAATTCAGTTACTAAAAAAATATCTTCTAATTTTTCAGGGTTACTTTCGGTAATATTTAGTGCTTGGTTGTCCGTGACTCTTCTGTTGACAAGCCTTCGTTTCGATAGAAGTTATCGTAACTTGGCTAATTTTACCTCAGTTGCGTGCATTAGACGGGCTGTGCCATTGATGTTACATCTATCCCTTCTCAGATATATTGAAACGTGAGTCCCGAGTTGTTCCATGTATTTATATTTAAAGGTTCTCTTAAACAATTAGTGACGTTAGAATTCCATGGACTTGAATTTATACAGAAGTGTTAGCGTGTGCTAAGAGTCTTTCTTCAGTTGGTAGTTGGTAGTTTATATATCCTATCCCATAAAAAAACAGTATTCCAGAAACTTCTTTCAGAAAATACAAGAATTACTTTTATTGACATCTAGCTAAAATAACAAAAAAGTTTGTATTTGTTCTATTTCATAGTTTTATATCCGTAAATTGTTTCCCCACTAACTTGTCTCAAAATTACATTTATTATTTTTAACTGTACACTTTGTGTGTGTTGTGCGTTTTTGTGCTTTTTCGTTTTTATTTTATCATAAATTCTTTATATATTTTATTGATTTATATGTCTTCAAATGAATCAAATGCTATGATTCTTTAAAATATACTTTTGTAAGAAATGTATTTACTTCGCACCTTTAGTTTTTTTAATTTCTTAAAGTACGAGAACATTCTACCAGCTTTAGCTTTCTAGTCTACTGCAGACACACAAACTTAAGTAAAATATTGTGCTTCGCTTCTCCTAATTTCATTATAAGTGAGCTACGATATTTTTTATCTTAATACGGTGAAGGTATATCTAGCGGTTAAAATCTTGGATTACCTTTGTTTCATCTAACTGTATTTATGTACATTTATATTGTTCAAATTTCAATTTGTGCCACATTTTCAGTTTGTATACATTTCAAACATACTCATGTGAACTTTTTGGTTTCCTTGAGACATTTTTGGCAGTGTTCGAGGTTGAAGGCCTAACGCATGTCTGTATTGAAAGATATGTTCTTGCAAAATATGTCACTAACGGTAAGTGGATTTTCAATTTATGCATTAATAATATATTTAACGTAATTTGACTTCGCATCGGATACAATGTGTTACAGTTAGATGAATTCTTATTTTAGTTTAGTTATGTGCAGCTAATAAACGATTGAATCCGTCTGAAGAAAAAATTAATGTAATTGTTTTTTTTACATATGACTACACGTTTAAGTAACACGTTTTATTATTTAACTCCATAAAATCAAAAGTTCTTTAGAAGTCAGATATTTTAAGCCTTCTGTTTAATACATTTGGTTATCATCGTTATACTAGAATGTTTTTTTTAAAGGTTGGCAAGTGAAACAGAACCATTACAACTTATATTTTTATCTGTGCCTGTTTTTTTCTTGTTTATACTCTGTACCACCACTATTTGGAGTCGGTCGCTACGGCTACGATTTTCAATGCACATCGTGCACCTTTGACGTCATTCTGCCAAATACTTGGCTAAGATACATTGTCGTCGCCATATTTTTTCTTCGCAGTATCAAGCCTACTGTTGTTGTGTATGTACCTTTATAATATATATTACACTAAATATTTGTTAGTTTTGCACTCAAAACCTATTTGTTTGATGGAGTCTAATTTCTGCACAGTTGTTTTTAGGGGAAACGTTCCCCTAGAAATTCAGAGTCAAAATAAAATTGAAAAAGTAACGAATATGGTCATACTCATAACAGACACTACGCGACAGTGTCTCAGGCAACAGCTAGCTAGCTAGGTACCATATAAAAAAATTACAATTTGCCTCAACACGTGATGGGTTAAAAGCTTTAAGAATAAATACTACATGGTATTTGTAAAGGGCGTACGAGGTACCAGTAAGTAGTTTAATCTATACACACTATAGATTAAGGTACATGTTCTTGTACGAAAATGAAAAAATAAAAGAAACATGATACATAATATTTTAGTTCACAATGACATGCATAATATAATGATATAATATATTACACATCTGCCAATGTAAATCTACGAATGGGATTGCCCGAAGATATTATTACAAATGTGGCGATGCCAAATGGCCGATCGCCCATCGCTTGTCTTTATTCGTTCCTTCAACACTATTATAAAACTGTAACCGAGCCTATGGCTCGCTTGCATGACTGAACCCGTAATTTTTTTTATTGGATAATGGAATAGGGGTTTGTCTTCCACCTAATGGAAAGATACGATGAAGACGAAGATGGTAGTAAGTTACGATAGTTCCAGAATTTTAATTCTCTGGAAAAATGGTCTTTATAAAACATGGCGATGTAGTTTTCTGTAATCACTATTAGTATCATGTATCACGTAAAAAATATACCTATGTAAGTGTACACAATTAACAAATTGAAATGAGCAAATATGCAAATATGTAGGTAAACTGAACTGAACAGTGAACCCAATTTGCCTTGCTCAAATTGAGTTAAGTAGTTGTATACACAGACTCCGACAGAATATTGTTGAGGTTCAACTACATATTCAAATGGGATTTAAATTGTATGGAGGCGTTAGCATAAAATTACCTTCATTTAAACTTCGCGAACCAATGACATGAAAGAAAATACAGTCTTGAATATCTTTTTATCACAATAGTAAGGCTTATCTACATATGTAATCCTACGATTAACTATGCCGATACAACTATCGTTGTTTCTGTAACAATTTTTTTTTAATAGGATTTACTTCGCTTGACCACTTTTAATTTAGGTGACATGAGTGAAAATTTTACAATAAACCAAATTCTCAAGGAACACTCGCAGATTTCTTGTGTTATGTTTTAGGGCTCTAATGCTTGTATGGGCCAGCGTATTAGAGAGCAAATTTCCTTGCACAATGAAGCACCATCTGCATTTCACTCGGGTAAGTTGGCAGTTAATGTTATGAGAGAAATTTGAAATAAGAGAGCTATAGTATAACGGCACCCGTCTCAGATCGAAGCCATCGAATTCGTTAGACCAAATTCTACGTTATATGAAAACGCAACTTAAATACCTTTTGCGTGTTTTTATATCATTATGCTCCATTAACAGTTTCGTTTCAATGATGTGGTATTTGTGAAAACATTGTGCTTCAGAGTAACAATATCAATCTGATCTACTAATGGTATTCTGTGGCATGGAATGTGTCAATTTTATTTTGATGATTGATAAAAAAAAATGTAACCATTTTTTGTCATTTTTGTTCGCGTTACATGTTCAACACCTTTTATATTTTAGTTTATAAAGAAAGGAAATTAATGACAAATCGCTTTCAGTGTAGAAAAAGGAATTGTGTGTCATGAACCGCTAATATCTAAAAATATATTTTTTTACCCAAATAAAAAGTAATTAGACAGGGGTCTTCCAGTTCAGCAGCACAGGCATGTGACCTGTGCTGCTGAACTGAACTTGAAAGACCTTCAGTTTAAAATCAGTAGGTAAGTAAGAGATCACGCTATACTGGATAGCGTGATCTCTTACTTATCTACTATGTAGTTTCTTCACGCAAATGGAGTTTAGACACTCTGTGGGAAGGTAGAGAATACATGTTGTACTACTAATATTTTGATTTTTATTTTTATGATTTTTTCATGATTTCAGAGCGTGATGGTAATAACTTTAGTAAGTCTTTTGTGTTGGACTCCCATTGCACTGATTAGGATGAGGGTCTTAGTGTCGCAGCTGATGTTTGTGGACTTATTGCCTATGACGTCAGGCTTTTACGTGACGTGGGCGATGTGGATACACTGGGTATGATAATAGATATTTATGTAACATCAATTTATGTAACAATCACGGCAATCATGTGACTGTACTTTGGTAACCCTCCTTTTTTAAATGGATGAGATATTGTACTATTAATATAAATTTGCATAATTGTAGATATACATATGGGATAAATACATCTTACACTCACGCCTGTATCCTCAAAGGGGTAGGCAGAGAAGTATTAAACTATACCTGCTTCAAACTATGACTTAGAAAGATAGATAGATAAGCACTCTTTATTGCACACCAAGCATTATACAATCTAACATAATTAAAAGTAACAGTACAATGGGTGGTCTTATCGCAATCTGCGATCTCTTACAGACAACCTTAGGATGGACTATACTGTATAGTAGTGGGTAACTCGCGGTGCACAGCAACTAAAATAATAATAATAATAAAAAACATACAATTTGTAATTAAGAGTCTGTTTAAGTAAACTAAAATTTGTATTATTTTTTAAAGAATACACAAACATTTACATAAAGAAATATACATACACACACCCACTAATACACATATACATAACAAATAGTTCTTAAGGAGACATTAGACGTTATTTCTGAAAAACAGCTTGTGACTGTGATCGTCGGATAGATTCTGGCAATGCATTCCATAAGCGTGCGGCTTGAACTGTAAACGATTTGCCAAAAAATATTGTAGTATGAGTTAGAATTTCCAACGTTAGATTTTCTGATGATCTCAAGTATCTATTGTGTGTCGTGCTTAAACGCGAAACGTTTTTTGAGATAGACAGGGGTAGTAGGGTTAAACAAGACATTATACAGTAAAGAGAGGATATGAGTATTCCGGTGTAGACGAACCGGAAGCCACTTGAGTTTAGTACGAAATTCGTAGATATGATCATATTTGCGTAAGCCAAAAATGAACCTTTACAGAAATTCTGAAGCCTCTCAAGTTTATCAAGTTGGTCCTCATGAAGATCGAGATAGCTAACGTCCGCATAGTCAAGAATGGGGAGAAGAATCGATTACGCAAGTTCAATTTTAGTAGAAGTTGGAAGGAAATTACGTAATCTTTTTAGACAAGCCGCAGAGGCAAATATTTTGCGACTGATATTTTTTATCTGGACATTCCATGAAAGGGTTTTGTCTATCTGTATCCCTAGGTTCTTAACGTTATTGCTTATAGGAATAGTAACAACCTCAAATGTCGCTTGTGAAAGGGCTGAACTATCAGTTTTAACAATAAGTCTGGAGCTACCGGTTATTATAGCTTGCGTCTTACTAGGGTTAACCATAAGCCTAGTGGTACATTTACTAATACTAGCCAGATCTTTATTAATGGTGTCAATACCTTGAGACAGTTTGTTAAGATTTGCTTTGCTAAAATTTAATTATAGTTTAAATAATTATAATTTGCTCAACCGGGCACTTTGGGAATTAAAGACGCATAAAATAGTATATTGAACCGAAAGGTAGGTAAGAAGGGAGGCGATGGAAGGAAAGGGATAAGACTTATAGGGATGTATCGGGGATTGTAAGCAATAGCTCGAGCAGTTTAGGGTCGCATACCTGTAACTCGAACTGGCTGTTGCCAGAAGTCCGAGCCCGTTAGATAGGCAATATTTTGCAAAACACATGAGCAGAGCCAAGTTTCGGCACGTATGGGCCGGCTGAACCGGAGTGATACCACGGCCTCACAGAAAACCGACAGTGAAGCATTGCTTGCATTGCTTGAGTGAGGTTACCCGAGGCCCTAACTCTTCCCTCTCCCCCTTCCCGCTCTTCCTCTCCGACTCTTCCCCTACTCCCACCTTGAAGGCCGGCAACGCACTTGTGACTCTTGAGTTGCAAGTGCCCATGGGCGGCGGTAGTCATTTACCAGGTGACCCATCTGCTCGTTTGCCCCCTATACCATAAAAAAAAATGCATTTTCGTAACCAACATCAACGCCCATTGTCGTTTTGTAATGAATGGCACTAATAATATACTAAAGAAATAACTTATGAAACGCCAGCTATAGGCCGTAGCTGATAGATTACGGTTCTCTACGAGTTGGCACGTGCCAGCCGAAGCAGTTATCATTTATTGTACAACTCTTGATCGTAATAGTGATAAATTTCTCTGAACACTTAGCTTAGTCCGTGGTAGATATATTTTTTTTAGCTGATTGCCAATTTTTTGTGCATAGAAATGGATGAGATGTTATTTTAATACACTGAAAATTTATAACTTTAAAAGTTAGTTTATTTAGTGAGTAAAGAGTGTTTGAAATATGTATTTTCCATTTTTTAAATAATTAGCATTATTCTTTAAAACAATACATACTTAATTCATTTTAAAGAATCAAAATTCATGTATAAGTATTCATATCCACATTAATCTGGATTGGAGAGATTTCTTGAAAACGAATATTATTTTTTTAATGCTATTTCCATCTGTCTTATGATCTCTTTGTAATATCTGTATATTATTCCTTAGTTAGTGCATCCTTATGATACAGCAGTGCATACATATATACGTGACTTACTTTTTGTTATGGTTACAGGTAGCGCCTGCTCTCGCTGTCATAGCACTATTTCTTGTTGACGATCGCGTGCGGTACCAATTGTTCAACCTGCGTGCTTCTGTACACGAACCAGTCAAAAGTAGCGATATTAAGAAAGATTAACTTTACGATTCAAAAGATATCGATATTTGTACCCGATAAGACGGGCATACCTTTTTATTTGTAGATAGAGCTTGATAGATTAGAATTTAGACTACTGCGATTAAACATTTTGCTGTGATGTCTCGTCTTTCACTTATTTTTAGTTACTGTACTGTGATCCTACTTGAGAATCGGACGCTACGGCATTAGCTAAAGTTAATGTCTAAGCAATCGTATCAATTATTTGATATTTAATGTACGGTGCAAACTCTATGTATGTACATAGCGTAACTTAAACTTATTTTAAGTCAAGCATCCCACACTTTTTTAAATAATTGATTTTTTGTGAACTACTACTACATTTTGATTTGAAAATTATTATCTGCAAATTATTTTAATCAAATAAGTTCGTGGAAAGTCTTCATATCGCCTCCCGGTAAAAAAGTGTCATATCACAAAAAAGTGTCATAATTATCAAATGTTGGGTACGTTTTGACATTTTTTATTGACATTGAATAGCAAATATTGCATTTGGTCAGCTGTAAAAACATCGTTCCCCTTTTCACTGAGCTGTTTTGTTCAATTCACAGGCATAAAAGTCGTGTTTTCTCGAAATAGTTGTTTTTGTATTATGACACTTTTTTTGCCGGGAGGTGATGTTACAAATTATTTTACTTTTTGCTTCGATTCCCTATTAAAGCTATCTTACCCTTTTACATAATTCGGATCCTAATGAAAAGGTTTAGTTCAAAAGTCAGGTACAAAGGACAAATTAGAATAACACAGCGCTTTCCCGGCCCGAACTAAGCATAGGCCCGAATACTGGTGAACATAGTTTTTCACTTTTTTGTAAAATAAATGCCTACTGTACATAGAAACATCCAGACCATTGCATATAAACAAAATATTCATGATTGCAAATATTACTACAACAGCGCTACCAGCGCTTACAGTGGAAGAGCCACGCTTCGGCACGTATGGGCTGGCTCGACCGGAATGATACCACGGCCTCACAGAAAACCGGCAAGTTACCGGAGGCCCTAACTCTTCCCCCTACCTCTCTCCTTTCCTCGCCCCTTATTCCCCCCTTCCCCTACTCCCATCTTAAAGGCCGGCAACGCCCTTGTGACTTTTGAGTTGCGGTGCCCATGGGCGGCGGTAGTCATTTACCATCAGGTAACCCGTCTGCTCGTTGGCCCCTTATACCATAAAAAAAAAGTTCATCAATGGAACTTGAAGGTGTTGGGTAATGTAATGTAATGTAGGTAAAATAAAAAGCATGTCGCTTTAAATATATTATAATTTTAAATATTTATGTATAGTATACATAATATTAACATTAGATAATGTACGAAATCGTATTAAATACGATTACAAGAATGCCAACAATTTAATAAAAAGAGAAAAGATTTGTACGAAGAATATCAGCGCAGTCCGTCCCATAGAATGATACATTATATGGTTACCTAATTCAGTCGAAGTTAATATTACATTATGCGTAAAAAAGATTTATCGGCGAAAATTAAGGCGTTGAAAGTGGGCGAGTCACGCAGACAAACCACTTTTCTCAGTTTATCCCGCTTGCACCCACTTTTATTGAAGAAGAAATCTATGTCTATTACTCAGAAGTAAATGACAGCAACTACTTTACAGGTTACAAAAAAAACTGTCGTAATACGTGGTATACAATTTTAGTATGTAATTATTTCTAAAATTACATAAAGCACAATATGCCTTCACTAGGTACTTGGATGTCATCATATTCTACTGACGATTGGTCCACAGTAAGGCCTTTCATAGTGTAAATATACGCACACGCACTTGTAAACAGCATTACATGATCCTATTTAAAAATAACTTGACCAGATAAGTATATCACTTCACCCTATTGGCGACATATTAAGGTTATCTTTTTTATACAGAATGCCATTTTAATCTGTAATACTGCAGTCGGCTGTAAGTAATAATTAATATTACATTTATGCCCATAAAGACAAGATAATTTTCTAGAGAGAGATGCCAATGAGAAGGCATAGTTCTTTAGACTTTGTTCGAATTAGATATGCCCGACTGGAAACGTCCCATTCAGAATTGTTACTTCAGTGAGCTCTTGAAATCTCGTCGGTTCCTTGATCAGTGCATTACGACGAATATTTCTAATAAACCAAATCAATTCTTGATTTTAATTATACATTAAGCTTTTGAATGCATAATAGATAGAGTGATCATTATTCCCGCTGAATGGGGACTTAACAAACGTACAGTTAAATCCCGAAGTACATCCGATCTCAGAAAACTTATTTGTAATATATACAAATAAGTCTCACATGCAAGATAAAGCCGCAACACTCGATGCAGTTCTAGTTGGTGAATTGAATACTAAAACGTCTACGCCATCACTGCAGCCATGTGGACTGATATTCCTTCATTTTAACAGGTAATTCCCCTTCCAGTATAACCAATTACAGCAATTGTAAGTTACAAACGTAACCCCAATGCCAAAGTTCTCAATATGGTTGAAGCTGCATAAAATATTACACTTACATCACCAATTGATGCAATTCTTACGGCAAGTACTTAAACGGTACTAAATTATAAGACGCCTTTAAATCCCATGCTTTCACTTTAGATTGGATAGTAGTTTCAGAAACTATGGTATTACTTTGACATCTTTTAATTGACTATCGTTTGAGTATTTAGAACTACCATAGAACCAAAACTTTTAAAGATAGTTTACAATAAATTCATGACAAACATACACACTTATTACAGTAATAACGAAATAACAATACTTAATTATATTTATATAATATCTTAGACTCTTAGTTATCGCCACAACGGTATAAAGGTAATGCCATAAATGTCGATATTATTATCACATGCTTTCATATTTTCTTGTTGTCTTTCTAGTTGAAGTAGGTATGTGAAAGTGCATGTATCATTAAATTCACAGCAAGTAAGACCTCTCGCAACTAATACAAAACGGAGATACGTAGTTTTAAAAACAGATCTTCAAACGCATGCAAATATATCGAACATTAATTATTTACTTATGTAGAGAACGCAGCCTTGAAGAACTGTTTAAAATATATACGTAGATATTTGGATACCTTTACCTTTACTTACTACACTCGTCTTTCATTTCGTAGCGTCGAAACCCTATGGAATTGAGGAAATCATGTATCAGTATTTGGACAAATTAAAATGATTTTGTTTTTACGATTGTACGGCTTACTACTACTACTTTGCATCCAAATAGGCGTCAGTTATATCTTATAAAATATTTCGTGCTATGAACTACGGTCATATACGGTGTTTTAATTATACAATTGTGCCAATTATGTTGTTGCAAAACTCTCTGAACTAAAATAACAAAAATTTCGCTTAGTCCAAAATGATGTTTCATATTCTGAGAACGTAAATGTAATATTTTACTTATCAACTTCATTATGCTTAATAGCGTTTAATTTTCTTTGTTTTTACTTATGTAAATGTTACTGATTCACGTTACACTGTTACAGAAATAAATGTTTATTTTAATTAATAATAAGCATGGCGTACGAATTATGGTTTTTAATTTAAAAAACACAACACATGTATCTAGGTAGATGATATTCGTAATTACCTACACATGAACCACAATATGACATAGTTTAACAAAGGCACAAAAAAGTGTGATCCGTACTCCAAGAAATGTACTAAATAAAAACATAGTTTTTTTTTGTTTCCTGAAAAACAAAAGGAGCTAAAACCTCCTAAGCGATTTTTTAGTTATTTTCAAATAGTTTGGAGAGGGTACGAATTAAAATGGTTTACATCTGAGAGCACCGTTATATCCTAATATTTATAATAAAAAAAATATAGGGCTGTATTATTGATATAAGATAATGAAAGAATGCAAAAATTGGGATCAAGAGGAAGAGATATAATCTAGCTGCTGCTTACTGGTAAGGAACGAGAAAAGTATAATAATATTGTCGCGTAGGTTGAATACACACCTACACTTATTTTATAGATACACTACAAACATTACTACTTAAAACTATTTTCATCAATTTGTTGCAGTTCATAGGAAACGTGTAGTCGTCGGCACTTTATATTATTATAGCTTAGATATAAAGATGGAAATTAAAATTTACATTGCACCTTTTTATTTAACTTTACCTACGTATATGTGTACCTCACACACTCTCACACCACTTTGGAATGGGTTTAATAGTTTGAAACGTCTTCAAAACGTTTCTCGCATTCATTCATCACGTCGATATTTACAAAGTCACAGATATCTTCATCATTATCATAAAAATTATTTTTCTCATCTATTATTGTAGTTTTGTATACCCTGTTGCTGTAAGTGTCCTCGCTAGAGCTCCGATAGGACGGCGTGGAGGGACTATTGAGAACGATTACTGGGTAATCACTCCGCAGCCCTCTGAATCCATCCTGCTATATCTCTGCCATTGGAGTTTCCTCGTAGCATAACCTCTTGTTTCGCCTCTCGATTACGGGAATTAAGAATAAAATCAGTCCACTCAATGCTATCGTAGCGCCGGCGACGTAAAAACCTGGCGCATACGTTCCGAACGTGTCGAACAACCATCCTGCAAGATAATTTTAAATTAAATGAATTCAGATATGATGTTGTCATTTCTACAGTAAATTGTAAATAAATATATTACCTGCGAAAGGTGGTCCTATGAGAGAAGCAATTCCTTGGAAAAGCAAGAGAAGGCCAAATGCATTGGTCAATTTCTCAAGACCTAACAAATCAACAAGGACAACTGACGTCAGGCCCACATATGCACCTATGGTGAAGCCATAAGTGGTAGCGTATAAAGCAAGACCCCAGAATTCCCAGCAGGCCATAGATAATGCTGTACCTGAAAAGGTAAAATTCTAATATGTAACCAACCCGTAAAATATTTTGTAAACTTTTCTGTAGGCGCTGGAGTAGTAGATTTATAATTTAATTTATTTTTAGAAGTGTTTAGATTCGAATTCAATGAAGTAATCGAATGCTAGTAGTTTGTTTTACCTTTCTATTAATAAATGTTTTTGAATATAACAATAAAGTTTATCATAAATAATTTATACTCACTAAAGCCAGCGATAGTAAGGCACACGTTATAAGCCAGCAATCTGTTAACCCATGGTTTGTCACTAATGTACCCGAGAATTATTCTTCCAACCAAATTCGCAGCTCCAATAATAGAAATTAAATATGGTGGATTCTCAATTCCAAGTTTCTCGCTCATTGGTACTATGTAGACGTATGGTATATAAAAGCCTATACTAGTTAAAAAGTTTGATAGTGTAAATAAAATAAAAATTGGATCTGCGAGAAGTGATAAATCAAGCATCTCCGATAGCGCAGATTTGAACTCTGATGAGCATGGCAACCAACTACATCTTTCTTCCAATTCTACTTTTTGTTCTTGAGATTTTTCAGGTATATGTGACGACGATCTAAATTTGGCAAGGCTTTGCATGCTTCCTTGGTATAATATATCTGGTTTGTGCATGATACCACTGCCGTGTCGTGAACGGGATTGCTTTTGTTCATTTGATTGTGGCTTATTTAATGCAGGTTGGGAGAGAGTTAATCTTGCGACATCGTTATCTTCAACTTTCCCGTTCTCTCTTATCACATTTTCTGTACTTTGAGACCTTTTTAATGGAGACTTATTTTGTACAGGTAGCATAGGCTCTGAGGCTGGGGTTCGTGGGAGTTCAGGAACTGGTAGGAATATTAGTCCCAGTGGCACACAGTTGAGTATAAAGGCACCTATAATAGCCATAGCTCCGCGCCAGCCATAATAATCTATTAAAGCTGATGTGATTGGAGCAAATAAAAATGTTCCAAGTCCTGATCCACATACCGCAATACCTGAAAGGACGATATAGAACTTCAGTAAAATGTAATTCCCAAATGTTTTAAAAATATAAACATATTAATCTTTATCCTTCCTAAAATTATTAATGTGAATGTAAGTTTGTTTATTTGTATGTTTGCTACACTTCCACTCTTTATTTACAAACACAATGTTTTAGTATGTATATTTAGATTAAGGTATGGGCCTATGCAGCCAGAAATAAATGACTATTAATATTATTTAACTACTCAAGTGATCATCATGAAATTTTGATTACACTTTGTCAGAGGCTGTACCTACCTACAAAGTGTATGCAAAATGATCATGATGATCAGTTATATAAGTTAGTGTAGTTAAAGAGTGACAGCGCGGCAGCGTAACAAATATACAATAAAGGATGTATGTAGGCTACCTATCATTCGGGATAAAATTCTATAGTGTTGTACTGTAAGTACTGGTCTAGAGCGATACCTGATTGACAAAATGTACATTAACGAGCTACAAAAGTTAGTAATATATAAGTGTATTTGTCCTCCGGATACCTACATGACATTGGCGAAATTGTGGAAGCTCCACAAGCCACAAATCAAAAGTTGAAGTTGAAGTATATAAGTGGAATGGTATTGTGTAGCTTATATAGTATATAGATATGACAGGATGAAATGATGATGATCCAAAGATAAGGACAACTCATGTGTTAATGGAAAATCATGAATTAAACTTAGCGTTTACAGTGAATATGTATGTTTATACCATTCTTTACATAGCATGAGTTCTGTGACGTTACTAGGTATTTAAAGTTACTAGAGATGTAGTGATGATAAAATCGAACTAAAAAATATCAATGATGATGATGCTACAAACGATAAAATTTACATTAAAGAAGGAATCTATTTTAAACCCACAACTGAAACAGATTTATTAGTTTTTAATTATTTATTCACCATCAATTAAGTACATAATAGTTTGTGTGTTGTAGTAAGGTCGGCAATTCGTGACGGTGAAAATAGGTGTGAATATGATTTCAGACAGCATAGTTATTTAAAAATCTACATCAGTTACCGCTGGTATACCAGGTGCTATGTTTGATTACTTCTTATTTGGGGCCAATAGCTGATTATCTTTAGTAAAAGAAATGCAATTTTTTTTCCCAGTGATTCTAGAAACTTATAGCGATCGTTGTGTCAATCTCTACGGACACATGGTTCTTGCATTAACCATATTATTTTTGTCATATTCATATTGAATTTTGAAGTATATATTTTGTTTAGATTAGAAATTTTGATGTGGTAAACAAAAGTAATTTTAAAATTAAAATTGTCCCAGTTTTTTATTTATTCATAAATTCGGGTGCATATCTTGTATTTTACATTGTTTTTATATAAAAAATAAACTCCTTGAAATGGATGAAATCAAGTCTCAGAGAACTCACTCTATTTGAACAATGGTATCTATATATGAGTATATATAAGAATGCTCGTTTAAACTCATTAAATAGATAGATAGGTAAACATGAATTTGTCAATAAAGCAATGTTTGACAACAACAATCAAAGTAATTTAAATCTAGAACCTTGTAGAGTACATATTAGACGATTATTATTAATCAAAACATTTATTATTTAAGGGACACAGTAATATTTGTTACTACGAGTATAATAAGTTGCTTCTAGTTATTTCCTTTGACACAGTGAATAACCATCAAGTAGGTAAACAGAGTATGTCGCACCTTTTGCGTGATAACACAGGTAGGCAAGTGACCCATAAATGCCTCCGTGTTCGCGTCCAAGTCCGATTACTTCGTACGACGGATCGGTCGACGCGGACTTTTTATTCCTGTTGGTTCGACTGATCGGACGATGAAGAATTTTTTCCGTATTACTTCGACTGATCGGATGACGCAGGATTTTTTTTTCGTATTGGTTTCATTCATAGGACAACACAGAATATCCAAGTTTTCATACAGTCCAGAGAGTTCCGTTCATAGATCGAGACGTTACTCGTACACATACCAAAGAGTATGTGTATGCTGTTCAATATACTTCGGTTTACATAAGTAAAAATTTATTTAAGAATGGCATAGGTATACTATATTGGGTACGATTTAAAGTGATAGATAGCGCACCACCTTGTACATACATACACCGTGGAATTTTAATCAGAGCTTTTACGAAAACCATGAACCCGTAAGCAAATGGTTAGAGAAGGGCAGATTTGGGATATCCGTAATCTTCAAAAGATACCCACTTATCATAGTCCCCTTCATTAATCAATGGGAAAACCACCAGAAAAACAAGTCCACGCCGTCCGATCAGTCGAAGTAATAGGAAAAAAACGACGCGTCGTCCGATTAGACTGACGAAGCTGTCGGTCCACGTGGTCTCAGAGAAAATAACAGTCCGGGTTGTCCGATTAGTATAGTCCAGTTTTTACATCGAACCAACATGAAAAAAGTCCTCGTCGTCTGATCAGTAGGTCGAAACAGTCGGACTACGCGGTCTCAGGGCTAAATGCTACCGCTATTATTTTTCTGAAGTAGCTATTCTATTTTGTAGTGCATTATACGAATATATACCATTGATACTGTTAATATAATTCTTAAACATTCTTAATATTACCTGTGGCCAGACTTCTGTAGCGTTCGAACCACACAGTCACACTGACTATGGCAGGGAGGTAGATGAGTCCAAAACCAAAGCCGGCTCCGATACCGATGGTAAAAATAAGTGTTAGGATGTTGCCAGCAAATGCAGAGATCACCACGCAAGTTGATGATAGCAAGGCGCCTGCCACGGTCACAGCACGACAACCCCATCGGTTCACAAAAGAACTTGATATGGGACCTGAAATATTTATTTTAATGATTAATATAGAATGGAATAATTATTTTGTTAAGGGTGACATATTCTAAAACATAATCTTAAATATTTTGTTTGTTTATTTCTTTGTTTAAATGCGATAATCTAAGGAACCAGCTTGTCAATTTGTTTTTGCGTTGGATAGTATGTTTTTTTTAATTAAATCTGTATTAGCTGTACAAAACTTTTAGTAAGAGTTTAGTCGAGATCAGAGAAAACGGAACATCATGCTTGTAATGGAGACGCCCTAGACAATACATACTATACAACAATACAAGCGTTTTAGGTGATATGTAATGTTTTTCACTAAGTAGGTTAAACCAGCTACAGTCGTAAGCATTCGTTTAGTTAGCAGGAGAACTGCAACAAATAAAACATGAAACTAATGCCACCGACTGCAGTCAATTTATTATATTTGATTGAGTCTTTTATTATGTCCCTACATTATCTTCTTTCGACCTTTTAGGTGTAGATAATTAAATACGCCAGGTTAATTACATTATTTAAGCAGCTTAACTTTTAAATGTAAAAATTGTGTCGGGACTTGAACTGATCTGCTCTGCTTTTATGGTTATCGTTGGTACACTAAGCTACATAAAACTGTCAATAATGTTTACCCAGTACCTACATACCTAGAGTCCTAATGCTCACATCCATTTCACAATTGATGCCTTAAATTATAAAGTCAAGGTAAGAGAAACAGGTAAATTATGTAAAATACAATTTGGTAAAATAAATTTCCAATTTTATGGATTTTGAAGTCTTTAATATATGAAGGATTTAATAGATGTTCAGGTCTCACTTTCTCACAAGAACCTTAATTGAAATTGAAATATAACTATGCGTTGCTCGTGTCATAAAAGGAATATAACCTAAGTCGTTTTAGACGCTTTACATTATTCATTTAATCTAATTTATATTTTATTATATTCTGTTCTATGTTTTTTTTTAGATTACAGTAGATAACCTCCACTAACTCCTCTCCTCTACACGTCATTACTATTTCCCAAAGTAAAATGTTCAAAGTCTTATTGTGGTGTAATAAATTGATTACATACCAGAACTAAGTGTGACCCCAACAAGGATGGAGATGATCCAAGCGGTCTTCCCTTTGCCCTCATTAAAGTAGGTCAGGAACTCTGCATAGAACACGCCGAACGAATACGTCATGCCATCAGCTGAAAGTAAAATATTTGCGATGTGATTGAACTGTCGACAATCGGTAATACTCATTTTTATTTATTTAAAGATTTCAAGATCGATGCGGTTAAAAGTCTTGATAATAATTGTAATGTAATATGATGTCATTGATGTAGTTAATGTTATTCTAATCATAGCATAACAATTTAAAGTGGCGTAAACATTTTAATTTTTGTATAAGCCGGTTATACACCAATGAAAATGTTAACGCCAATGTTTAACCTTACTTTAATCCTAGAACTTACTATATTTTATAAACATTTTGCAATAAAACAAGTTGTGGTAAGGCTTTATTTAGCCACTAGGCTACACACTAGGCTAGGCACAAAAAACGAATAACGCGTGATTTACGTCCCTATGGGGTTTAAATCATAGGTAAATTAATCTGATGAAACATTACTCATTTCTAAATTGGTTTTATACAATAATAGAATTAACAACACTGCCGTACATTTTAATCAAACGAGATTAAATGCACTAATATGGTGTGATTGTGATTGTCAAATGCAGAGGAAATAATAATTATGCCACGTGTTGAATTCTACTTCACGCAGTATTGAGTACATTTTACATTTGTGTATGTTTTATAAAGTAGGTTAACATGATAGCCGTGTGAGTACAATATCGATGCGGTACTATGAAACAGGAGAATGCACGACCACTCTAAACAAAAGCCTTCGCTGACAATAGAGCTAGCGGCGACACGACGTCAAAGAAACTTCCCTTGCTATTAAAGCATACAAGAGAAAAATATCTTGGCCATGATATGACAAACAAATTTAGGAATAGAGCATAGGGTGGCTGTCACGAGAAGTAAGAAAGCTGTAAAATATTTTAGGGTAATTCTTTGAAGCACCATTAATAAATTTTTTTTTTTTGCGAAAAAGTATTATATTAGGGCCGTTACATAGTTAGCTCGATAGTAAATCTCTCGCGCTTTGCCACCTATGCCTTTACTGCGGAACTCTGCTGTTCCTACTGTACAGTGAAACACAACACTAAACAGTAAAGTGTTTAATTTTTTACTGGTACAAACCACGGTTTTCTGTACTTATATTAAACTAGCTTTGCCCGCGACTTCGTTCGCGTGGAAATATTCGTGAAATTTATCCCACGGGGACTGTACACTTTTCTTGGATAAAAGGTAGCCATTGTTTTCCAGACTATATCTATCTTTGTACCAAATATCATCCAGATCCGTTAAGCTATTTTTTCGCGAAAGAGAGAGATCCATCCGCACAAACTTTTGCTTTTATAATATTAGTAACATATACTATGCCCTAGTCCTCTTCAAAACTTCTTTCGTTTTGTTTGCAAACTAACGTCGTAGGCAGTGAGACCTCGCTAACCCTCGACTCTTTCATAATTCTCACTTAAAATCCTAAAACGGCACCTAGAAAGTACTTCCACCATACAGGAGACCCTAGTTAGTAATGTAAGTTGGGTCGTATGAGGATAAGCTCCAACAAAAGGGAGATGCGGATTTCGAATCTGCTGCGGTAACAGAGTTTCCAACTCATCGCCCAAAGCCCTGTTCTACCTATTTAATTTGTTAAAATAAATAAATTAAACAAAAACCTGGTACGGAATTATAACCATTTAGTAACGGAGCAGACAGTCTTAGACGGTGTCAGGGGAGTATTAAAATACAACGTTATGGCAAACAGGCAACTATTTATTGGTAAGCAAGGTATTTATATTTTGATTTTTTCTTACTTACATCGATCGTAATCCCAAAGGTAAGAAAATACAAAAAGCGCAAATATTACTTGTAATAATAATTATTATCTACTGTCGCAATCTATTTCCATTTAATAACTACCAATGCTATTAAATTTACTGATTTGATGATAAACGATGTTCTGTAATATCTTTTCGGATTTTTTAGTAAAAGTAAAATAATACGTTTTAAATTAACGGGCACTTCCATGAATGTTTGTAATAATGCCAGTCGTTTAAACATTATTCTCACATATAATTATAATTCGTAACTAGTTATATTATTTGTTTTTATCTCTAAATTGTTAATATTGTTTTTTTTTCGAATAAAAGAAAATAAAATGAAATGAAATGAAACGAAACGAAATGAAACGAAATTAAATGAAATGAAATTAAATGAAATGAAATAAAAAAAAATATATATATATATATTTTGTTGTCAGAACCAATCATATAACGTTTCAGCTGCAACAGGAGCTGAGAACGTTAAATGCCTATTTGCTTTGTGCTATTATAATAAGAAAATAAAACTGTCTGATTTGCTGTGACATTACAACAATATATAGATATATTTATTTTGTTATTATTATATATTATACTTATTTAATTACTATAAACTGTTTTATTTAAGTTAAAAAGTAAATATAAGACATTATAAAGGTTTAGCGATTTGAATAAGTCTTAGAAATACTGGTAAACGTTTATGTAGAGAAATTTTCTATGTAATTACTGGTATAAATACTCAGCGGTATTTCTAAATAAATCAGTACATTATTTATCTTAATAGCCGTTATAATTTGTACAACATTAGCTTAAGTGCATACTGCCCTAAACACAATTACGGAGCATTATGGTAAGTTATACCTATTATGTTCTTACATTGGATTTAGTAGAAGTTGTAGTTGTTGTGTGAACTCAGTGAGATAACATGAAAAATAATATTTTCTGGTAAATTAAACGATAAGATAAAATCATTTATTTCTAATACCTTTATAATCTATAAGGCGATAAGGTAATGGTTGAAGCATCGGGTTTTGAAATTGTGTATTACTTGCAATATTTTAACTTCAACAAAGCTGTTTATCTACTCGCTAGTTACTTGTACTGAACTGAGGAAATGAGCTTCCTCCATAGACTTAGGATATAGGATATAGCAGGCTTCCTCTTATTCGCTGTTGTAATTATGGCGTCCTACGGAGCTTCCGATTAATCTGGAATTATTCAGTCACATATCCTCTTTGAGCGTCAGAAAATTCTGTTCTATGTGTAAATATAGCTTCTAGTACACGATAAATACGTATATGTACCAATAAACCTAGTGTTTCTTTGGATTGTGAAATGTATGATTGCTGAGTCAGTGATTCTCTAGTTTGGTAATTTTTAGTGATGGAATACGTATTGATGTCGATTTAAAAGTTAATAGATTTTCTGTCCTTACTTCATTTAACTTCATATTTAAAACGGTTTCCATTCTTTTCAGTAAAATAACTATAAATTTATAATTTAAAATACCCACGACTCGAAAATGCCTTTAACGATTAAAAGAGCGACGAAAAGAGCTGATGATCTTCGAACGGCTGAACAGATTTTCTTGAATTATATCTAAGACCACTCCCGACTAATTCACCTTTCAAACAAAAAAAAATACGGTTCATCCGTTCGGGAGCTACGATGCTACAGACAGACACACACACTCACAGAGACGTCAAACTTATAACACCCCGTCGTTTTCGCGTCGGGGGTTAAAAAGGATACCTACATCTCATAGCACCAGATTTTTAGTAAAGATATTATATAAATATATAAAAATATAAATATACTCTTTCGGGTCCTGACTACTTAAATCGATCCTCAGGAAATATTGTATGCACGGGCGGTGTCAGGAATACAGAAAAGGACATTTCATTATCATTTTCACGTGACTGTAAACACCAATCAGATCCATTAGGCCTTTAACAGATAAACCAGCTGACAGCTGTCAGTTGATTACTCCACTCTCTAACTTTATTTTTTCCATTTTTTCTTTTCTACTAAGTTTTTTTAAAGTATATTATTTTTTGCGTTAAATAAGGACATAGCTATAAAATAATAGTAGTTTTGAAAATTTGTCAACATCCCTTTTCTCGGAACCCAACTGTTTTGGTTACAGATAGATAATTATTTTCGGCTTACTTCTTATTAAGGCGGAACGTAAATTTCTTTGATGTAATACCGTGTAAGTGTGTGCCTATTTAATACGATTTTTCTAAGTTCCAAAAAGAAAGGAATATCATTTTTTGTCTTCACACTAACATTTCCTGCGGCAATATTGATTGTTGTCCATTGAATGAACAAATTGTTATAGAGCTCTACATTTATAGTAAAAGCGTCGAGTCAATCTATCTTTTTTTTTTGCTAGAATATTGCTGTCTCATGTGCACGTTTTTAGGTTATGATTCAATTGAAATACATATACCAAGTGAGTTGATTTTGCCTTGAAAATGCCTTTAGGGATAACTCATGAAAGGAATGATCGATGTCTAGTACATTTTTCTACCATATCTTACGGACGCTTGAATGCCTATATATAAGATATTTGGATCTCTTCCAGATTTTCAGGGTTAATTCTGTAAAGATTAATAACGCAAGTTTACATACAAAAACAATGAAATGCTTTCTAGCTCGACTACTATCAGCATTTTATAAGTTGCTATCCGACCACTTACGACTAACTAGTCGTCAGTGGTCGGATAACTGCTATCCGCACTAGACAATACTATAAAAGTACCTACTCAGAAAGTGTGAAATATTTCCAATAATAGCATTAAAAGCTCATAGGAGCATACGTAACTTTGTTACGACTTTGATTAAGTTATATAAGATAATCCGAGATATAATCAAGAAGTTACGCCCTCATAAAAGTCTTCGCATAAGAGCGTCGATCCTCGAGCAATTCATAATGAATTATGGAAGTAACTTGTCTGTTCCAAATCCTTCACGGATAACGTTATTGTGATTCTTTCTGGCATTTTGACTGA
Organism: Euplagia quadripunctaria; assembly: GCA_963859945.1. Taxonomy (NCBI): domain Eukaryota; kingdom Metazoa; phylum Arthropoda; class Insecta; order Lepidoptera; family Erebidae; genus Euplagia; species Euplagia quadripunctaria. Next base: position 7,674,476 of record OY982563.1, on the reverse strand, counting down.
ATGATTGATAGTTCTATCGAATCTAAACGAAAATAGATTGGCACGAAGCCTATAAATTATGGCATCGAATAATTTAATGATATAAACATTCGCAAAACCTCAAATTTATTGCGAATCGATCCAGATTTTCGAATAAGTATGCTATTTTCTGTTAGTAGTTTTCATATTTGCTTATCATGAGTCCATGACATTAAGAAATAATGATCTCTCTTTCTGGAGACCTTCCAGTACTAAAACCGTTTTCGTAATACATAAATGTTTTGTAATTTGTGTGTGTATACGTATATTTAAATATAGGTTAAGGTAGTTTAGGCATGTGGAACGAACGACTTTATGCGGTTTGATTCGGACATAAACCCTTCTCTTGTACCCTCGGTAGCGGTCGATAATTATCAGCTAAGTTCTCTTTAGATAAGTCATACATATCCTAAAAACATTTTAGTTTTTTACGAATAAGTTTGTAAGATTTAAATCCACAGAAAGTCTAGCCTAGCATGGCTTATAAGCCTAGCCTAATATGACTTTTGTAATTATAGCGTTCAAGGAGTATACGCTATTATCAAGTATCATACATTAACAATACTTTGAGCTGGAATTTGCATTACATAACTCAATTATTCCTCACCATGTGGGTAAGTTGACACAGATTTATTGCTTGATATGCATAAGTATGCATATCTTAGGACTGGCTCAGCAACAGCGGACTTATCGAAGATTAATAATATTCATGTTAATCCTACCAACTCAATGCTTGTGTTAGAAGTCAGTTTGTGTCAGTTATAAACAAGTTTTGCCGTTCATTACCGAACCAGAGGTGCTGAAGCAGTGTACTATTCATACATTATTTTAATTCACGACAGAAGTTCACATATTCGTCGAAGACTGTTTTAATTTTTCGTTTTGTTTTCGACTGGCGTATATACCACACATTGGTTAATTTATTAAACTTGTAGGAATATGTTTGTATCTGTGCCGTTCCTATTTAAAAAAAATAAACATCAAGTTTTATCAACTATTTACTTCTTTCATTTTAACTTCCTAACTAACTAAACTTTGTCTTAGCTTTTAAATAGTAATAACATATTTATTTTAGAACATATTTTCTCCATTGTAAGACATTCTTTAGCAATTTTCGTAACTTTAGGGTGAATTTGTTTAAATTTTTTACAATATCATTTCTTTAAGCTATTAAGAGAATAATTAAAATTGGTCTATAAAATAACAGAGATATCGATCTATCGATACAAAGCAAAAAACATTCAGCCGAATTGAGAACTTCCTTTTTTTGTAGTATGTTGAAAATTAACAGCTTTCTTTGGATTAGCTAAATTAAAACATTGGCAATCGATTTAAATCTTGGTCAAGTAAGTACTATCCACATATTTTTCACTAGATTTAGGACAGTAAACTGTTATCACTGGAGACGCAACAAGATGTAAAATTTCAATGTAAACAAAATGTATATTTCTCTTTACCCCTGATGTCTGGCCACAGAGACTACTGGACTGTAAAGGAACAACTACTTAAGTTTTAATCCTATTAATAATATAAACGGGAAAGTTTGTGAGAATGTATGGATGGATGGATGTTTGTTACTCTTTCACGCCAAAACTACTAAACCGATTGCGATGAAACTTGGTATGTAGATAGCTGGAAACCTGGATTAACATATAAGCTACCTGTTATCTCAATATTCTCACGGGATCGGGACTTACGTGGGTGAAACCGCGGGGCGCTGCTAGTAAGCAATAATAAGCTAAGAATGTTATGAATAAGACAATAGTTTTCAAATAGGGTAAATCTAGTAACAACTGGGCACTTATTAATGAGCAAGTATGTCCTCTGACCTTATACACTTAGGCTTGAAACTTGAATAACCAATGTTAGCCCTTTCCTTAAAAGTGAAACGAACGCCAATTGGGTCACATAATTTATCAAATTTTGCATAAAGTTTGCGTGACTTAATTTCTTATTTCGATATTACAGTTGTACATTATTACAGTTATTTAGTATTGTCACGGAAGCAAAAAAATAATTAGATTATAGTGGAATATTTTTACATACATAGATCCCAAATAACAGAAGTGGTACGCATTTATTTATTAGATTAGCCAACAAATATTATATTAGTCAATTATTATTAAAATACTCACCTTTACCTGACCTGACCTGGTCGAAATGTTAGGCAATTCAGAGGTATGTAATACTTATTTAATGATCGCGTTAATTCAAGTATTTATGCATAATTATATCATGGAACGCGAAAGTTTAAAAGTTAATCATAGTTTATGGACTGCAAGTGAACGGTATATCACTAAAAGTACATCAAAACATAAATGATTACTGTATTTGACATTTTATTCTGTCAATGTTAATGTCTACTACTTTAGCATATTTACCTCATACAAACCAAAGCTATAATAATAATTATGCACTCGATGTAATGAGTCGTTAAAATATGCCTTAGTATCATAATGTGAGTACTTTAGTAGATCTGTGGTTAATTACGGAATGAGGTCAACGACATGTAAATAATGTCAACTGGCGCAGCAAGTTCGAATACAAATCATTTAATTCAATTCTGTAATGTTTATATACGACTATATGTACAGCTGGACTTAAATAATATTGTTTTTCTTGTGTCATTATAGTAGTGAGTAATATGATAAGGATTTTTTTGAATTTGATAGCCCAATTCTTACGGAGATTATAGGCTATTTACCATCACGCTGTGACCTTTAGGAGGGTACCACAGACCATAAAGGCTTGTGAAATTGCAGGGAAAGGCTAGTGTTAGAAAAAATCATTGATGTTTTGCTGTGGCTTATATAATCTACGGAGTCGGAAGTGATATTTTATTCCGCTCTGTTTCTCCGCACCTCTCTCTCTAATAGAGGTTATAGAGGAGAAAAACGAGGAGGCGGACTAAGCATCCGGTCAGAGAAATGCTTTGTGCGAAGTTCCAGAGATTTGAGGAGGAGGTCGCTCTCTTCTAAGTGGATGGGATCACCCGAAGCTGAAGTCGTGCCGAAGGTTAATACTTCCACTGTCATAGGAAGTTACCTCTCTAAATCGTAACATATGCACAAAGAAGTTTTTAATTATGAATAGCTGTTATGAGCTAATACAAAGCACTTATTTTAGTACAAGTATTCAAAATATGTTTCTCGTGTAAACTGAATATTTGCATTTTTTTTTATATTTATGATCTAGGCTCACACGAACATGTCTCCGATATTTAATTCAATGAAGCTTGAGACAAAAGGTAAACAACAATATACCTACCCTCAAGATAATAAATATTGTTACAGACTGTAAGAGCACAAGGTGCAATAGAAATATTTAAAATGCGAATAGAAACTATTTACATTTAGTCTTTACTAAACAAAGTTATCTGCTATTACGAACGTGTTCGAAGCTTATAAAAACTACGGACACTAGTAGGTCCAAAATATACCGCAGCAATATCCGCAATGCTGCACTAGTATCTATTCTAGATATATTTGATACAATGGGAGTGCCGTCTAAATGTTACTCTGACCTCGACTTTACCATATTATATGTCCCTAGCTAGGGCCTGGATTAACGGCTGCGTAGGGGTTTCTGGTTTAATTTCGCACAAATTACGCTTGTAAGGTCACGAAATAAGATTACGCCTACAACTCGTTTACATGAAAAAATATGAGAGATTCGCATGTAGGTGGTTGTCATAAAAAGGAGTCGGTTTCATTAAGCTTTACGGGATTTCTTACTTGATCTTGTCAAAGAACCGAGATCGTATCCCTTAAACACGTCTTTTGTGAGCAATTTTTCACTTGAATTAATACGATATACTGTGCAACAAAGCAGATTTTAAATAAACAACAAAATACCGGGTTGTTTTTGACATTTACATATATTCGCGTGCAAGCAAGACTTCGATATTAGGCTCGATTTCTAGTTCGGACTAATCCAATCAGTTAAAGTCTTTCTATTTGATGATTTGCCGTAAGTTACTTTAAATCCTTATTGCCTGTATCAGCACGGTGTAAGTGCCTGATATACGGCAAAATTATCTATACATTCGCCGCTATAAGGTAATCAAAAATATACCTGGCGAGTAGTGTGTGTCTAATGCGTCTCTATCTACCCCTTCTATAATTCAGACGTTTTTTAATCTCCGTGTATTCGTACTCTCGTTTTAATTTATACTGTATTAGGTAATTTCTCTGCTGTCTTTTAAAAGGTACAGCTTCGAATATCGATAAACATAATCTATTGTATAGACAATTAAAATACTAACACTTTTTATGGCGTTCTTTCTTTCTTTAGAAGGAAAGATTTAAAATATAATTAGTTTTAGCGACTCTACTCACTTTACCTTGCCATTAAATTAATTTCATTTCAATCTTTGGAAAAACATTGAATAAGTGAATTAAAATATTGTAAAAATAATTTTTACTTGTTACAGAAACATAGGAATAAGGAGAATGAGTGCGTGTGCCTGTACCTATTTATTTAATCAGTACAATTTAATTACTATACATACTGACATAAAGTAGTCAAGTTGCATAATAAAAGATCTTGAGGAGTTGGAAATTTAAAGGTGTACCTAGAGCTCACTTAAGAAGAAGCTCGCAAGAAACTCATTAGGCACCATTTCCATATTAATTCAAAATGATTATAATTTTGAGTATACATAAATAATACACAAATTTAAGCAAACTATGAGGTTGGCAAACCGAAGATTACTTAACTGTCTATGACTTATATTATCAATTGTTCAGATAGCTCTCTTCTGCAGCACAAAGGTGTGAATGTCGACAGTATTCCCCCACAATAGAATAAGGTACTATATATAATACTTCGAAAAAAGTTATAGGACGCTTTACCATTCGCAAGTCAGTCCACCGGTGAGTTGTTGCGAGAGCTATAAAAATATATATTGTGTAAAGCTACCTCTGCTCGAATAAAAATTGTTTTAAAAACATTTTTGATGTTACAGCGTTTTCGTAGGCTTTTGCCGTTGAGTCTGTTTTTAGGAGACTTACTAATGGGTATGCGGATAGGATTCGTCCCAATTAAAAAGTTAGATAATAACGAACTTTGACAAAGGGCACCATCCTGTGTGCCAGTAGCTTAGGTCACTTGTATTTTTATTTGCTTGTCACAGTGTATTGTGTGATATAAGCTTCAAGCTATACAAGCCTTTAAGAAGTGTGTCATCATATTAGGAAGGTGTGGAAAGTGATAGTTACTTAATTGAAAAGTTGGTACTCATTGAATGTTGTTAGTTTGGCCATCGATAAAATAGGTTCTTGGGGGCGATGCACGGCTGTTCAAAGTAGTAAAAATATTTATTTTCTTACTTAATGTTCCAACGAAAATTGTAGGTAAGTGAGAATAGAGAGGAACAGAATCATACATATTATTATAAAACAAAGTCTCCCGCCCCGTCTGTCTGTCTGTCTTTTCGCGATAAATTACTGAACGGATTTTCATGCGGTTATCACCAATAGACAGAGTGATTCATGAGGAAGGTAATTTTTTTTTTATGGTATAGGGGGCAAACGAGTAGACGGGTCACCTGATGGTAAATAACTACCGCCGCCCATGGGCACCTGTAACTCAAGAGTCACAAGTGCGTTGCCACCCTTTAAGGTGGGAATAGAGGAAGAGGGGGAGAGGGAGGAAGAGCGGGAAGACGGGAGACGGGGATTAGAGGGGTGGAGAGGGGGGAGAAGGGAAGGACAGGAATAGGGGAGAGGGCAGGGTTAGAGCCTCCGGTAACCTCACTGTAAGCAAAATAAATGTAAAATTATGTGGATTGCCTGATTTCAGTCAGTTCAAAGATTTTTTAGGTTTGCTTACATATTGTATTTTCATTTTTTTAGTTCAATTAAATAACTTACGAGTTCTAATGACAGAACTTCAGGGTGGTTGTGAGCCCCTTTAGACAGTCATTTCATAATCTTTATATACATATTTCTTCTGTGCGTGTGTATGTTACTGAACTCCTCTTAAACGGATGGAAAGATTTTAATGAAATTTTTTTGTGTGTCTTCAGGTGGATTCGAGAATAGTTTAGATTTACAATTGGACCCGGTAGATGGCGCTGCAATAGGGTTACAGAAAAATATTTTTTACGTTCCGGCAGGACAACGTTTACCATAGCGCTTTTGACTCGATAACTGTCAGTCGTTTGACAGTTGGCGCGATTGACAGAATGCGCGTTGCAAATTTCGTTTAAAGCAGATGCATCGGTCCGAACTATGTTTTTGGAATATTTTTTTATTAATTATACCAATTCGAATTCACTATTCATAGTTAAGACAAGACAACGTCTGTCGGGTCAGCTAGTAATAATATATATGCATGAGAGACTGTTACATGAACATGGTAATTTGAACCAGTTAAATACTTTAAATACCTCACAAAATCATTATTTATTAGGGGATCTGAAAAATCGTAGTAGACAGACCTCAATTAACTTGGCTAGAGTTCTTTATATTTTAATTTTTGTACGAGTTTTATACGCAAAGTAATACCAACTAATTTAATGACAGTACTACATTCGCTATCTAAACTTCAAAGCGTCAGAGTCTAAAGTCTAGACAGATAAAATAAAACCGAGAACAGACATATGAATAGGGTACGTTGAGTAACGATGCAACGTATATCTGCGAGTACAATAAAATCGGGAGTCGGTCAATATGTTTAATGTCTTGAAGTACATGTACTAATTTTAGCACTATACTTTAAAAAAAGGATCACATCTGACTATATCGACTATTGCGGATAGAAATCGAGAATCACCCAAAAATTACTAAATTTATTCTTAAAAACCTAGCTTTGGTGACAAAGACAACACAATAAGTAATCTTTAAGTATTTATTTTTAATGTTTTTTTTTTTATCCTAATAAATCATAGAATTTCGGTACGGAAACAGTCATTGCAAGTCTATGTAAAAGCACAACACTTTTTTTAACAAAAAAAGGCTTAAGACTGGAATTAAGACGATGTTTGATAATAGCGATGGGTTAAATGGGCACAGATAAGACGTTACTAGCATTACTGGCGTTTAATGTTGGCGAATAACATGTTTTTTAAGATGTATGAGGTACACCATCTCGATGTGGGTAGGGCAAACCTTTTTAACATACATAAAGTCAGTGTAGATCTTCAAACTTTAGCAGAGAGCACATTGTAGCCAATTTATTGTTTCCTAAAGCTACTTAGGGAAACCATTCTAATAGCTATATTACTTTTTCTTTATTTGGTTTCAGATTGATCTATAGCTATTTTAGAACTGTTTTCTTATACCTGAACATTTTTATGTAAACCGCAATCGAGTTTTGTTTAAACCATTGAGAATATGAGCTATACTAATAACATTAACTGAATTAATTATGTAAATATAACGTAAAAATTCATTGTATTGTGTGCACGAAGGGAGAGGCCGGGATCTATATTTTACAATTTTGTTAGAGGAATGAAGGTTTTAAATGAAGTACCGATATTCTAAGGTTATACTTGGACCGAGGTTGATTATTTTATTAAGATGGCCTTACTTATTATAATACAAGGAGTTCAATCTACATATTGGCATTTGTGACTTGAAGGTAATAAATATAGTATAAATATTGCGATTAAAGCAAAATGCAAATAGTTTTTTAGTAATAGTTTAAATTTTGTGGCCAGTGTGTTTAATTACAGTGGCCCTTATACTGCTGTGGTAATCAAGATAGCAAGTAAGTCAGGAAGACGCCCCTTTTGATTTACTGCTATCTCGATTACTACGGCGTATTGTGTTAGTTATAAGGCAGGAAATACAATCCCATTTGTTGTTTGTATTAGAGCTTAATTGTCTAGACAGCGTGACATGTCGTAAGTAGTTGTTTCTTTTCTTTAATCTTATCATTGTTACACAATTTAAATGAAAAGGAGATTAGTCGTGGAATTACATTACAATTATTACTTACTTTCATTACAATTACTCACTTTACATAAATTCATACATACATACATGTACTAGTACTTACTAGTGTGATAAGCTTCACTATTTTTGGTCAACCGGACTGATAACCGAATACCAGTTTCCTCTGGTAGCAGTACTGGAGGAACAATATTTATAATTAAGGAGAAATTTTATCGGCAGCAGCATCATGTACGAGTTAAGAGGCGGCCAAGGTCTGCCAGGGTTGTCGGGGACTTCCTTACTTAAGTATACCCGAGTCCCTAGCAATGTACTAACTTGTGACGGAACATCGTATGGTTTTAGTCGGTTCGATTCCGACATACAACTTCACCGTGAGCCCCGGCGAGGTGAGGACCCCGGAGGGTAACCATCCAATAAAAAAAAAGTATCAGCATGTTTCAGCAGAATATGTATAAAATACCTAACAAGTTAACGAGAATAATTAAACTAACAAAGTTTGATCAAAGCTTTGTAGAGAACTTTCTTAAGAAATAATTATATTTAAATTCATAATCTTTTAAAAGATGAAAAACAAAGGCACATAAACGAATAGGTACAGTTGTTAAATCATTAACTTATTATGTAAGTAATTTTTTCGCCAATGTGGTCTGTCTGATTGTATGTAAATAGCAACGAATAAACTAATTAAGCTGTAAAACAGAAATTTTATTGAATATATATAATATTTTAAAACATTTATAAAGTTTGACAACTAAATCTTAAAGTATATAAACTAGTAGGTCCCGAGTCTCTATTTTTAAACTATACCCAAATAATTAAGTGTATTGGCTAATGTCCTGAGATTTATCAAAAGTATGCAGTGTACCATGCTTTAACACCCTCTACCACAGATAAGATAATAGTTACTCTACTGTATCGAGGTTAATTTATTATACATGGAATAGCAACCCGGCCCGGCTTTGCATGGGTAGCAGAGACATCTTCAACAATCATCAACATATTTCAACCAATTTACACAAAATCTTAACGAATTATACACCTAAACCTTCCTCATGAATCACTCTGTCTATTAGTGAACATCGTATGAAAATCCGTTCTGTAGTTTTTCAGTTAATCACGAACAAACAGACAGACAGACTCGGCGGGTGACTTTGTTTTATAATATGTAGTGATAATTTTCAGATGAAACTCGCAGGCTAAATAGACGGACTATATTTTAAACACCTTTATTTATGTGAAATAAAGTTTTATTTCATTTTATTACTAACTTGGTGCTATTTTTTAGAAAGAGAAAGAGAAGCGTCGCCTGAACCTTATAGAAGGATAGATTTGTCAACACTAATGTTGTGAGTGTTTATAGGCATCACTTTTGTTCAGCCGGGACTGTTTTTAAAATTTTTGACTAACACATTGTCATAATTTTTGCACTTTTGACTTACACTTATTGTATAAAAACACACACAGACAAACAGTTCGGTTATTTATTTTATAATGTCAGTGCAGATTAGGTACTTTACTCATTCTAAAATGCGTCATCAGTTCCTGTTGTAACGATTTCATTCCCAAATGCGAATATTATGAAATAATAATGAATAACATACAATAGCAATGTCATGAATATATTATTGTTTGTATAAATATTATGGAAGTGGGGTCGTCGGCCAATGTTTTGCCGATAACGCCGATAGATCAACAAAGAGGTCATTTTGTCCCCAATATGACGCTTCGTTGAAACCATACATTTATACAAAACAAATTGTCTGTTTAAAACAGTAGTATAACTGCCGTACTAGGGAGACTGCCTGAGATTCTGTTGCATATTGGAGAAAATGGAAAAAGCATGTATTATTATAAAAATGTGTTATTATTATTATTTATATATATTATTATAAATCCTGGGTGTTTGGAATTATGTAAAAATATATTTAGGTTTTTTTTTATGGAGTAGGTGGCAAACGAGCAGACTGGTCACCAGATGCTAAATGACTACCGCCGCCCATGGGCACCTGCAGCTCAAGAGTCACAAGTGCGCTGCTGACCTTTAAGATGGGAGTAGGGGAAGAGGGAGAGAAGAGAGTGCAGGGTCAGAGGAGGGAGGAGGGGGAGAAGGGGAGAGAGGGAAGGGTTAGGGCCTCCAGTAACCTCACTCGCTTTGCGAAACAATGCAAGCGCTGCGTTACTGCCGGTTTTCTGTGAGGCCGTGGTATCACTCCGGTCGAGCCGGCCCATACGCGCCGAAGCATGGCTCTCCCACTTAAAGATTTATGTCCTAGAACCCATAGTTTAAGCTCTGCTTGTTTAGGTCTAGGCAGCGATGTGTTCCAGTATTTTATTTTATACAGACTTAAGTAAAACGGCTTATGAAAGATGCAAAGTGAAATAAAAAATTGGAACACAACGGGTGGACATGGATTTTGCTTCGGTTGTTTAACAGTCATCAGGATTGTTGATAGAATACCTACAGCAAAACATTTTAAAGTTATATACGCCTTTCACACAGAGTAGTAAGGTGGTCTGGTAGAATTTGCTGCATCGAGTTGCAGGAAGTACCGACTAGATCATTCGGTAGGTCCTTGAAGACCAATATTTTTTTGCAGCAATAAGGCCGGTCGTTGTAATGTTTTCGTAGTCTTAAGTTTATTGTACATTATTGACTTAGCTTCATGCCGTATTTATAATAAATAAATCTCTTCGACAACTCGAAGTCGACTCGAAAATCTCTTCAACGATTAGAAAAGAGCTGATGATCTTCGTTCCGATCCGTTTAGGAGCTATAAAACCAGAGACAGACACACATATGCATACGTTCACACCCCTCTTTTTGGGTTGGCTATTTTAAGGCTATTTAAATAAAATAATATAGGATCAAATAATTTTTTTTTACTAATTTCAGACTTTATGTTTAGTCGTATTTATACTCTGTGATTTGTATATACAAATTGTGTTTAAGACATTTTAATAACATAATCAAATATAGTTATATTTGTATACATTTATATACGAAAATGTTAGCATATAGTTCTCATACTTTGTTTGAATTAAATGGGAAATATGGTTAACGAAACAATATGATAGTCGGCATCGGTACAAATCGTTTTCAAATCGATAATATTTATAAGGTATAAAACCTATTTGGTT